>JAECMU010376516.1:0-23270 GCA_016106625.1 Dracogyra subfuscus
GCGAACCCAGTACCTACCAGCCTGTTGTCCGGCGACTTAACCGCTAGGCCACTGAGGCCGGTATGCAACCACAGTCTACAGGAGATATACAAACAAACTGGGTATGGCGTCATACCCATTTTACCCTCTGGCAGAAACCCTGTGTGTGATGGCTTTTGCTGCCACTAAATTAGTTCATGATATGAGATTTTGGAATAATATATGAATTGTTCTGTAATAATGATAATAATAACTTTTTCAACAATTATAATTCATTTGGTACAGCACACAATAGGTGTCATTTTCATTCATGCCTAAAAACATTTGATTTTTGTACACGCATGTAATTATTTGAAATCATACATTTTTTTATTACCGAGAAATATTTAGGTTGGCAAAAACAAAAATGTCATTAGATGTTAACTATTTCAGTAAACAAATACAGAGTATCAGTCCCCTCCATAAGAGGCAAGCACTCCCCCAAAGATGGAAAATTTACATTTTCTACTCTCACCTTTCATTATTTTGATATTACAATATTTCTTTTTTAAATGTATTGGACTTCTCGCCTTATATGAAAAGTCTAACCTGGAATTATCAGAAGAGTAATGACTGTCTGTAATGGAATATGAGATCATTAATTGAACTGAATTTTAAATGTAAGTTCGAATTTTTTTAAATTGCCTATCTTGATTACTCTTCTCAAGTGAAATTGCCTGTGAGAATCCTAAAGGTAATTATCCAATTTTCTCAGTAGATCTTGTTCTCAGTAAAATGATGATCCTTCTATCTCTTTTTACTGGTAATGGTTTTAAAAATTACAATAATACTGTGGACTGGAGTGGCCTCCAATCTAGTTTCTGGAAACCATGTTGATTAAATATTCTCTTATGTATAAAAGAGGGTCAAAATAGTGTAGTGTTCCACTGTATGCAATTACATTTTGTTATATACCAGTAGTCCACTATCTGACCCAGCTCATCTTGTTTGTGGCAGTATCATAACTTTCCTTCTGGAGATTGTGTGGCTCACCACCATTCTGTCCTCTAAGCATTCCAATCCAAATATGGCCTCGCAATAAATTGCAGGAAAAATAAAAATAAATAAATTTGTTGAACCTCCAGCCACTTGATAAGTGTAAGAAAAATAAATAGTATAGATGGACCACAAAACATTCGAGTTATCTATTTATATGGCTGAACATAGTTTTATTTCAATGTTGTTACATACCCGTTTCCATGTGACTGTAAATGATGTTACTTAGTTATATCAATAACAGATAATAGCCAAAGACTGGATTATTGAAATATCAATAACAGATAATAGCCAAAGACTGGATTATTGAAATATTACAAAGGTCGACTTGCTGTGATCATGAGAGAGAATTGTTGAAAAAGCATTTGTCAATTTTTAAATCATTTTTGTTTTATTAATTAAGCTGTTACTGCTAATAATGACGTGGTGAATGATGATGAAAAGATAAAACTTTTGTCACTGTCTTTATCTTGATTTTTATGGTTTTATTAATTTAAGGTTAATAAGAAAGAACTGTTATTCCATTAAAACTCGGTAGAAGCCAGTATCATGATGAGAATGCAGTATTTGACCATGACATCAAGTTTTGATTGACATTCCTAATGCCAAGCTTGTAAAATGTTCAGTACTTGACTTCATGTTTTAATAAATTCTTGCCCATACAACATGCTATGTAAGACTGAACATTTTACTAAAGACTAAAGAGTCTGGACATAAACTGCATTATTTGATGTGTACATGTCTCTAAAAGAAAAATCTTTAAAATTATCGGAATGAATGTTAACATAGCTTGTTAGATTTGGCATGCTAACCAAATGAGTGCATGGTGATGGCTTTACCCTTCTAAAATAGTGGCATATCCAGTTTGAAAAGCAATTAACTAGGGTATTGGATGTTGATGCTGTACTGTATAAATTAAGAATTATTATTATTTTATTTTTTCAGATCAAAGGTAGAGTTTTGAAGCCACCAAACTCGGTGATGTGGATCTGAATTGGTATCCCTGTTGATAAGAGTGGATTAGTTTGGCATTGGGTGCACATGAAACAAAACACTGTATTAACTAAACAGTGTACCTACCATATGTTCAAAACATGGTGATAGTTTTGAAAATGTTTTATTTTGATTCAAATGAAGTGTTTTTAATTTTTTAACAATTATACTTTGTCATAGTTTGTATAAACTGAAAATAAGTATTTGTATTCTAAAACATTGCATTTGGTGTTACATTGAGTGACAGTAAGGATTTTGTCAAGACGTAACCACATTGATGCATCATTTCCCAAAGATACATCCAAACCTACTGGGTTATCTTCCAGTGTTACATCTCGGTCAGGCATTTGGTATGTTACTGGGGGTGTGATAGGATCCTACTTACGTGTGAAGACATTTTGTTGGTCCATGTGATAGAAAGCATCCCCAGATTCTATTAGAGCTAGTTATTTGAAATTCCAAGGATTCTTTTCAGTGGATAAACTTAATAGAAAGACTGCCATCATATACTTTTAATTTGAGAGATGTTTTGTACATTTTCCTTTTGTATAAAGGTTGTACGGATTGTTACGCAAAATAATTCACGTCATTCCCAAGTGGCTACAAGAGAATCCAGTTTTAAGTAAATGGTATTTGTGTTCCAGCTGCTGTAGCTGGCATTAACCAGCAAGCTGTGTTGCCTGTTTAGTGTTATTGACTTATTTTGATGTAGGTCTTAAATTATTCACTTGGTCTTAATTTTTAATTACCTGTAATCTTCAAGATTTCCAATAGCTCTGGAAAATATGTTAAGAAACAGAACTAAAAAAATATTATCACAAAAAGAGATTTTATAAAATGGACTACCAGAGAAATGTCCAAGAAATTTATATTGAATACATCCATAGTGATAACACATGTTAGTCACTTGCAAGTTTTCAAAATGTACCCACTGTTAACTTTTAATAAGAGTATGTTAATGTAAACAATTGACATTATTATTACCTTTATAACTTCATACAGTAGCTGGCTCTAATTGAAATACAAATTACACAATTTACAGTGTTATTTTCAGTGTTCTTTGGAGTCCATCCAAATTAAACTGGAGGCATTTTACAAATATGACACAAATAAACAGACTGGAAATGCTCAGAACATCAGAATAGAAATTTAAAGAAATTTAGGGGGTTTAATTTTACAGTAGGAATCGTGGGCTACTGCCAGTTGCACATTTCAGAAAAGTTCTGTACCTTGCTGGTATTTAAGCAGTGAACATTTTGGTGAGGATCACATTGCGATTTGCTACGCAAGTTTCAGAGATCACTACGTGGTTCTAAAACACCAGTAGTTGCTACTCAGTTTTCAACTGATCACAAGTTTGACATATTCCCTGTTAAGGCATGTTGAAAATCTTAAGTAGTTTGGTAGATTTGAAAGAATTTCTATTTTTATGTCATCAATTATTACCTTATGTAGAAATATAAAATGAAGTAAATCAACAACCATGCTACAGATTGGGTTCGACAGAAATTAAGTAAATAAGCAGTTGAAATTAAAATAACACCTTAACAAAATTGCTAAATATTTTAATATTTCACTTTGTGTTTAATATATTTTAAATTTATGAAATGCCTGGTAATGTCTTGACTAGAAGGTTGATTCTACTTCACTTAAACAACTAAGGACTGATTAGAATCGAGTAACAATTATTCATCTCAGTGCATGATGGGTATGTAGTTGTCAGAATTACTGATTGTTGAGGTGACATTTAGCATCACAGTTGGTGCAAAGTAAAATGTATGACCAGTGACGTATTAAAAGATTGTTAACCATTTTGTATGTTTTTTTAAAGTTTGTAAATATTGTATATTTATTGTCATTTTTCCAAATGGAATGGTGAATGAATTGTTTTACCGGTTAGTATAATATTTTAGGACTGTCAGAATGTGTGTATATATTGATGAAACGATCTTCAATATAACAGACCATGTTTCGTGGGAATTCAGTTTGTTGAACGGAATGAGATAGCTTTGTAAAACTTAAAAAGGTGACCAATACATTATGGAAGCCAAATCATTGCAAGAAAGATGCAGTCATCTTGTCTCTTTAGGAAATTAAAGCTTTACAGAAATTTAAAAATACTACAGTACTGTTTTATTCTATAGATGGATTTGTTATGACAAATATATTTACACTGTGTATAATTATTGAACATTTTTGCTTTATAAATAATGTACTTGTTTGTTTGCATCAAAAGGGAACCATTAATTGGCATGTAACTACAATGAATTAAGTTAAAATACATATTTAAAAAATTATGTTATTTTAAACCCATACCAACTTGATTAACATGTTTTTTAAAATCCATTTAAATTAGTTTCTTTACATAAGCTAAATCTCACATTTTTATACAGGCAACTGATGAAACAGCCAAGCACAGTTGTTCCTTTTGTCATGGATTACTAGGTCAGACTGCATATTTTTGTTATTTCAGCATTTTGTCTTCACCCTTGTGTTAAAATGAGCTTTAATATCTACAGTTTGATGGTAGTTTATCGAGAAACTGTGGTTTATTTACAAACAAAGTTATAGTAAAACAAATTTATGAGAGTTTTGTTATGGGTTTAAAATGTAATAATATGTCTTTATAAAAGTTTGAGCATTATTTAATAATATATTACATGTATTTAGTTGTCTAGTAATATGCCAATTTGTCAATTCCCTTTTGATACAAATGAACTTCCCGGTATACATTACAGTAACATTTATTTTCCGTTTGTTGCTTAGATGTATTTTGTAATGTTCATGATGTATTAAATTGTTTACAGTCTGATAGTTTATTCATAAGAAAAATGTATCAGATTTTTTTTTTTTTTACGTGTTAGTGTTGTGGCACTCCAGATTAAAGGTGTTGCCACACAGTACGAGTGCCTCATACAAGAATAGCCGATTATATAGCATCCGGTGAAGTCGTAATGGTGTCTTGTCACAATCAGCTGTTTTCGAGGCTATTCTTGTACCAAGTACTCGTAATACAGTCACTGTGTTACTTATGCAGGGGTGTGGAAATCTGAAAAATAATGCCAAAGTGTAGATATCTGACAATGTTTGGTGGGTGAAAAACATGAAGCATATTTTCACATCTCTGTGCATAACACTGAGACTGCATTAATGAAAGTTGTGCTTATTAAGTTATTGATTTGTTTTTGGTGCATTTTATGGCTGGCTTTTAAGTGGTTGTTAAAGCCTAGTTCATATTTTATTCCTGTTGTAATCTTTACAGATTACAAGTAATTTATGACTTTTATCAGTGCTGAAATTATATATATATATTTGCTAAGAAAATCTGTCACCAAATTGAAGTTTCACTTAGCCAATCAGCAAAAATGGCAGAACATCCATAACGATCGATGATTTTCGAAATAGCTTTTTGGCTAATTAGTAACGAAAGTAGATTTCTTTTAGCTTTAAACTTACCGGTATGCTTGCAAATTTCCAACTTGTTAAAACTGGTGATGTTTTGTTTACATTGTTTTTTGTTTGTTTTTTGTGGTTGGTTTTCTTCTCTCTTTTTTTTCTTTTTTATTACAGGAAGCCAACTTAATAAAATGTATTGTTTTGTTACCACATTAGTTCTCCGACATGATATGGTTGGAATAATTTTGTTAACTAAAATAAATATTCCAGATTTATGAGTTAATTTGTCAGCATGAAATATTTTAAAAATGCAACAGGGCTTGTTTAAGAGAATTGGTCATGGCTGTTGATGCATTAGTTAAAATACATTTATACATCTCTAAACTATAGGTCACAGTGGTGCAGCAGTACAATTTGTAAAAGTGTAATTTGTTTAGTGTTTTACTAGTATTATGGCAGTACAGAATGATTCACAAAGGTAAATAACATGTATATGTGATACACCCTGCTTGTACTGAAATACAGTAATTTTTATGTCTGGTTAGAAACACCAATCACTTATAGTTCTTCCCATTCGTCATGAACATTGTGTTACTGAAAATACTTTCAGCTTAATTCTCTTTAAGAAGAAAAGTAGAAGTGTTTTGGAAAAAAACCCACTATTATTGTGTGCAGTTTAGAAATCAATCAGCTCAGAAATAAATAAATAGCATTTCGTAATGGGAAGGACTACATCTTCAAGTACTACTCTCGGAATCTTTGTCCATAGTTATGAAAAGTTAATAGTATTAACATTATTCAAACTATTACATGGGCAGACTAATATTTTTTAAGATTTAAATTAAAAACATTACGTCTTTTCTTTTTGTTTTCTCAAAATATTGTTGATGCAGTTAAAAGTACCATAATATATTATGATACTGGTATGTATTGTGACACACAGAGTGCTCATCATAGAATCTGGTCTCCAGGATCAGATCCTATTAATGTATTGATATGACTCCACTTCAGAAACTTTTGTTGTAGTTCATTTAGATGCAAATACATGTAAACAATTTTTATTTGGGTAACTATCTTCAAATACACATTGATTACGCATGACCAGTTCTCTTCTCTTCTTTTTTTGCATTTCAGGGAATGTTTGATCTTGTTGCTTAATAAAAATACATTTTGTTTATTACAACTTTGTTTTTATTGGCCCCAATGTGTTATTTCTTGTTCCAGCCAGTATATCAAAGGCTGTGGTATGTGTTGTCCTGTATGTGGGATGGTGCATATAAAAGATCCCTTGCTACTAATGGAAAAATGTGGTTTCCTTTCTAAGACTGTTTTTTCACGCTTTTATATTGGCAAATAGTCTCAAATTGAAATGACCCATTGTATAAATATATTGGCTCTTGTGTTGGAGGGGGCAGGACATAGCTCAGTCGCATGATGCACAATTCCCATCAGTGGGCCCATTGGACTATTTCTTGCTCCAGTCAATGCACCATGATTGGTACATCAAAGGCCGTGATTATGCTATCCTGTTTATAAAAGATCCCTCGATGCTAATTGAAAAGTGTAACCAATGAAGTGGCGACGGCATGTTTCCTCTCTTAATATGTGTGGTCCTTAACCATATCTCTGATGCCATATTTACCTGTAAATGTGTTGAGTGCATTGTTATATAAAACATTTCCTTCTTTGAGTTAGAGATAACTTTGAGACTAAAGACTGGTTTCTCCAAGGTGATGCCATCCTATAATGTAAGGACATTGGAAATATATTATTAATATTCTGTAAAGTTTGAATTAATCCTGAAACCGATTACTGCACCAAACTTTTAATATCACAAGTCCTGTGACCGATGAATGTATGTTCATTGTAAAAAAAAAAAAGGTTTCAACTGGGTAAAAAAGTTTGCATTTTAAATTTTATTTCATGTAGTACCACTGTCAAGTAGCCGTGTGCTTGAAAACGTGAATGGGAAACTGGTAAAAAAAGAAAGAGTACTGGTGAGGAAAACCATATCTATATTAATGAATATGTTATGGGTATGATTCAAGTCCTACGTGAAATGTTTGCAATGCGATAGATGAACAGTTTGTTTTGGACCAACCATCATCCCAAGTTGTTCCTATATGTGGTTTGATGTACAAGACATGATTTGGGCAATGATTTACTATTGTGTGCAAAAGACCATGAAAAGTATTTCACAGTGACCTATTAATAGTACATTACACACTGCCATCCCAAGTTGTTATCACATGCGAGGTTTGATGGTCCTGTATGCATCTGGATTTAAACCATGTGCTGTAAACCATGAAATTAGGTCACAATGATTTAGTAATAGTATGTGACATACTGCCATCCCAAGTTGTTCCTATACAAAGATTTGATGTTCCTGTATGCATGGACCAGACAAGAAAAAGTTAACAGATGCCATACCATAATACAACCCATCATAGATGGGTATATAAAAAGTATCAAACTTTTCTGCAGAACTAGTTGGTCAGACACTACCTGTTATCTCTAAAATGTATCTTGTAGCTTTACTCCAAATTTTGATGAGGGGTGGTAGTATTTTTTATTTGTGGTGTATGTGTCGATGGATATGCTGCTGGTAGAGTTTTAGCAACATGTTACTATTGTAGTCTATGGGATTTGATTTGATGGTATACACCCAGTCTATAAATACATTTCAGTTGGAAAAAAACTGGGTTTTGAAGATGTGAAAGAAACATAATACTACATTCGTGTCCATCGCAATCTAGTTAATTTGTTTTTTTAAACAGATTGTATCCAGCTCGCTTTCGCCAGTTGATAAAAGCAAATTAAAAAACTTTTAAGAGAAATGGTATTCTAACTGCCACTCATGTAGTATTCTCAAAGTATGTTGCCCATAAATGGGTTTTACAGCAAAATCACTGCAACTGATGCCACAAGTCAAATCTTTCGTGGAATCCACATTTGTCATTGACTTTATAGTAGTTTTCTATCGAAAACTCCTGCTGGTTAATCATAATATGGCAGTCGTGTTATATGGGGAGACAATTCCTCCTAAAGATGGCAATTTCCATAAAGCAAAAATAATCATTTTTTATTGATTCTAACAAGGCTCTTTTTTTCAATTTTCAAATATGTATATTGATATAGGAACTCAGCATAGGCATCTTTTAAGACAAGTCCAATCAACTGACAGGACATTAGTTGCTGAGAATGAAAGAGTCAATCTGTATTGGTTGGTCTCAATGAATGCAATAAGAAATGTTCAATAAACTTGCACCAGGCAAAAGACAACAATCAAAAGAATTGAAAATAACAGTTTATTATTGTGGAAAGTATGTGAAATTTATCACAGACAACGAATAAAACCGATGTTATCTATTGTCCTAAACTGGAGACCTGGCATTATTTCCACTGCTTAAGGTAACAAATCCATTAAAGATTGAACTTTGGGAAAACGAGCAACAAAAAACTCACATGAACTGTAGTAAAAGAAGAGTAATCTGTCGATTTTGATTATAAAATGGCACAAAATGTAAAGCAATACCAGCACTGTACAAAACATTAATGAAGTGAAAATTATTATTTGATCTTCAGTGTTGAATGTGTGGATCACTTTTGGTTCAAGTAGTTACTTGTCATTTGTTGGTAAGCAGATAATATACAAAATCAATAATGGAATGTGAATAACTCTACAGCTTCTTTTTCTTAACAGTGCCAATACCAAAGGGAAATTTTCATTTTGCATTACATTGTTTTAAACTAGTCTTTTGTGCTCACTAAATATTTTGAACAGCATCTATTTTTTCTTCTTCTATAATTCACTTAAATAGTATAACCATCCATTGCATATGAACATGTCTATTAACAATATAAAATTAGTTGAATCTAAATTAAATCATGCCTAACATGTATTCCTATATATATATATATATATATATTTAAATGCACTGTGTATGTCACTGCTCTTTAACAATATACTCCAATTTTAAAACAACTATTTAAGGAATGTCAATCTTTATAGATTTGTGTTATGAACACCAAAACTAGCTAATTCAATGAACTGCAGAAATATGCTCATGTTTATTTATTTTGATAGCTCAAAACATATTTTGAAATTGACAATGTTGTTTTCTACAAAATGTGTACATTATTTCAATAGAAATAACATCCAAAAGGAATGAGTCAATTTGATTAATATCTGGCTTGTAGTAGAGATGTCTTCCTGCATATTAAAGTAGCCTGGGAATGCAAAGAGCAAAATCATTGAACAACAGAAATATATTGGTATAGACATTTTGGAACTATGTCATTACTAAATATGAACTGTATCAACACAAAAGTTTTTATTCTAGTCTATAAAAGTTAACAGTTTTTTTTTTTTTCCCCCACAGACAGGACAGACAAATTAAATGATCCTAAATTAATAGTAACTCAGTTATATTGGAATTAGCAAACGCAGTAAAATACAACAAAAGAATAACTATAACTATGTCTCCAACAATTCTAACTTAGATTATATATAACAGTTTATATATATATAAATAATAATAATACATCAAGAATATAACATCAATATTCATACTTAATATATTATGACGAAGGATTTTACAACATATAAGTGCAAACGAAAGATATAAATGTATATAAAATTGTTCAAAAGATTGTAAATACGGAAAAAACAGACATGGCAGAACTTGGAATAACAATTAGTGAAACATGGAGCATTTTTAACATCTATAGTCACAACCAGTGTCATGCAAAACACAAAGTTCTAAGTAAAGTACATAATCATAAACTTTGAACACAAAACAAATTCACAATGGAATTCAAGTTATAAAACATGAGATCACATATATATTTGTAGGTACACGTACTGAAGAGAAAAACCTGTATTGCATTTTTTTAAACATAATGTTCAATATAACTGAAAACAAATTAAACAAAATCAATAATAGACATTTGAAAATAATGATAAATATTATTTGCAGCAAAAACAAAAAGTACATCATTATTGTAATAAAGGAAACTTTTCAGGTAAAGATTAATTTTGTTTCCACTAACCACAAAAACTTGTAATTTTTATATAAAATTCAGTTAACAAAAATGAAATAATGATTTTTTAATAAAAAATTAAAAAATCATATCGGGAATGTTTTCCTTTAAACTGAACTGTTGTAAACTAAACTGTTCAGATGGTCCAATGTTCATTAGGCTGATTGTTTTAGATTATAAAATATGTTTGGTGTAACTGCTTGTTGGAGATATTTGTTTTTTAATCTTATATTTTGATTATTCTGGCATTTTGATTATGTAACATTTGAAACCTACAGATATGAACATAAAACATTCATATTTTCTTATAAAAACAGTTAAATATTTTCCTTTAAACAGAATACACCATCAGGAGCATATTTAGGTAAAATGTGTGTAGTTGTTCATTAGACTGATTTTGCATCCAAAGTTAAATGTATCTGATAGGATGGCAACCAGTCAAATTGTTTGTGCGTACTCACCCACTTGAATAAACCAGATTTTGCTTCTAGAAAATTATATACGGTGACATATTCGTAAGAGACATGGAATGCATAATAAGAAAACATTTTTTTATACTGATATAAACACCTAAATATAGTTTAATCAACAGTTAACAGATGCAACGAACAATAAATGTGACCAAAAAATGGCAACTGATTTAAGCGCAAGTTGTCACTCCAAATTATATATACATTATACTTAAACTCAAATGGTATAAAAGAAGGAATGTAATTTTAAGATAATAGCCTAACATCTGGATTGTCAATATTTAGGATTTTTTCTTTTATAATATATATGTAAATGTTTTTAATACTTTAATAATAAAGAGAATTATGTTCAGTGCCAATAGATGATTAGATTTTAAGAGTACCATATAGAACATGACCTGGATGTCACTGGCTGTTTACAGATTAAAATGATTTGGCATTTTTTAATCTAGCATGTTGATTAATAAACAGTTTGATTATGTAACATGAAACTTACAGATACGGACATACAACATTTATATTTTCTTATAAAATTATTAAATATAGGATGTTTTTACCTATTTGTGAAGTTCTTCTTAACACAATTCTATCACCAAAAACACAAATAGAAGAAAATATTTGTTGTGACACATCACAAAAGCATTTGTAAAGCACAGCTTTACAAATACATGCCATTAATCAAATAATCGGCTTCATTGGAATGCAAGGGTCGTCCCTTTCTTAATCGCCTGCGAACATTGCGTAACCGACAACCAACAAAAATGAGCAACACCAAAGTTATGGCAAGTCCAAGGGACAAGGCAACAATCGGTCCTTGTGCATTGTCTGTGGGACTGGCCACAATCACCTTTTCCCTTGATACAAACGTTTCCTTTTCCTCAACGATCTCAACCTTGTTTTGTTGCTTCTTGTTTTCTTTTGTCTTCGCGTCAGTGCCACTGCTCGAGTGACTGTTACCAGATTGTGTCACAGTTTTATGAGGTTTACCTGTCACCGACTGGTCTTTAGTTGCAGTTTTATCTTTAGCATTGTTATTATCTGCTCCTTGTTCTTTGTTTTCATACTGTGAATCGGTTTTCTCTTGAGAACTGCCGAGGTTATCTTCATTATCACTTATTTTGGAGGAGTCGTCAGGTATACTGTCAGGCTTTTCTATCATATCGGTTCCTGGGGACTGGGTATCTGCATGTACATAAAGTTAATTAGCACATTACAAACAGGCAAGCATCAACTAATATTGGCCAATAATGACAAAAAAATAATGTATTTAATAGTAAAACAGTTAATGGGATTAGTTTTAAAACATTCTTTACATAATAAATATAATTTTTAAATGACTGAACTTTGTTATCTTTAAAATTAAAGTAAATATAAATACACAAAACAATGTAATTTTCCATGGTTTAATAAAAATAAAGTTTAAAAGTCAGTGTATCACCAACTGTTTGGTAAAATAGACTGAAGACAATTGTTGAAACATTTAATTTTACAACAAAATGTAAGCAACTGTAATTTACAATTTCCAAAAAATCCATATCACATACATGTATATGAATTTCAACATGACACAAATGCAAAATCCCTTCTTTTTTTCTCTTGTGAGTCTCATGCACCAGCATAAAAAAACATACCCAGACAGTTATTTATACACAAAATGTGCCTTCATTTTCTATCAATATACCAACAGAAAAGGCTATGAATGGTGACTCTTGTTAAAAATTATTCATGAAACTTTTAATGATGAAGTAGTTACAATAAACCCTTACTAATGATGTTGTCCTGTAACTGCTGTGAGAAACCAGATTTGTCAATGGGTCCTTTCTGGTTAACCATGATTTGTTTATCATCTGTAAAATAGAGACAGAAACATCAAGATAAGAAATGAATCTCAATATTCAACATTCTGATGGAATGAAACATTTCAAGATAATATTTTACAAGCAAAAACAACAACAATAAAAATAAAATAAATATTCAATATAAGAATTGTTTGTCATTTTTTTTTAATTTACTGATGTATAACTCTTATAAATTGTATAAAATCGTGTCCTGTTTTATGTAACAACATCATTTTAAAAAGTTTAGCAAAGGATAACCTTCAGTTTTTGTTCGACATCGTCCAATCAAGATAGAGTAAATCTTATAAAAACAGAAAGTATGTAATTATAATAAAATTACCAAGCAGTAAGAAATAAGTAGAGACCAATGCCAATTGCCGCATATTCTTTTAAAACAAAACTCCACCATATAAATTGGATCAATTACACACACAAGTATCAGTACAACGAGAAAAGTGATATGAATGAATAACAAAGTATCAGCATATCAGGAACATGTTCTTGCATCATCAAAACATTTAGGGACACATTCCCTGCACCAGAACAGTTTTGAATACACAGCATGTGTCATGACCTACAGGTTACCAGGCCTATAATCTATGGTAACCTGTACAATATAGTTTATCAGGAGCTATGCACATATGATAACCTCAGATTACACCACACCAACAGTGTAAAGAATAAAGTTTATCTCACCTTGAGTTGGTCGTCGTCCAGACAGTTCAGGTTTTGGTCTGTAACCTATAAATAAAAGAAGAATGTAATAATTAAATATTAGGCTTTAAAATTATCAACATGTAAAATCTTGAAATAAGTATAAAACATGTCCGGTAATTCTCATTAAATATTTGTGATTTAAATGTTAAAATAACAAATGATTTACTATAGATCATTGGTATCACATAAATAACTAAAATGTTAGGATTTAAAAAGATATGTTTGCTGTTTTGTTCAACAACATCACTAGAGCACGTTTATTACGTATTGACTATCAGATGTCAAACATATGGTGTAACTGACATATAGTGTTCAAAGGAAAGTCACTATATGTTTTTCAGCAGCAGCCAATGATCTTTTATATGCACTTTCCCATACACGACCTTTGATATTGCTGTCTTTGGGCACTGGTTGGAACATGAAACAAATCATAGAAAAGGGTCCACCTAGGTGGTTTGCTCTTTAGATCCAAATATCTCAGGCAAGTGCTCTACCAACTGAAATCCCACCTGTGTGTAAATGCATGCATGCACACAAATACACACATGCATGCATGCATGTATGTAGGTAGGCGGGTACTTACAAATATGTATATATCATATATATCAGGGATTCTGTCAAAGTGTAATAACGGATATGGTGCCATAGCTAATTGGTTTTTGGAGATTTTGTTTTTTTTAAGTTCACTTTTTACAAAATTAATTACTCTTAATCTTAACTCATTTTCTTTCTGAGGGAGGCACCCCCATACTCCCTGTTTACTGTGGCTGCATTCAATTCCATAGCATCATACTCAAACATTTATTTCTGGTAGAAACACTGTAATGTACATATATACTCTCTGTACATATTATTTAGTTGTGTGATTTAAGCTTCAATTTCAAATAATCCTAAATTGTGCTGGCATAGCAGGTGCGATTATTGATTAGATATGTTGTAACACATGTTCATGAGTAATCACAGCAATCTCAAATCAAATCAAATCAAAGGAACTTGACAAAGATTTTGACACAGTTAACCGATATACATGTATATTAATAAATATGCCTTGGAGCCAACATATTTGTGAATGTAGGTTAAACAGCCTGAATACAAATTTTATGAAGACAATGCAAACCTGATAGTAGCTGTAAAACATGTTTCTAACAAGGCAATTATTAATAATACAACAGATGTCTAAATACATTTTGGCACTTCATAAACTTATGGGGAAATATTACTAACAAAAATGTATACAATAGGCACAAGCAATTTGAAAAATTAAATGCTCTAGGTATTTTCTAAACACAGACAACACAGCAAGTATATTGCACAAATGTTTTGTTTCAGAAGTATGTAAATTATCCACATCTAAAGTATGGTTGAAACAATGGAACTTTAACAATGCAAAACATGGGATGACAAAATATTTCATAGTGACAGCTTTGTCCAGCCCATCATGAGACTCAGAAACTGAGTAAACCATTAACATTCTTAACCTTCAAAGATAAACCTTGTAATATATATGGATGCGAGTGACATATATTTTTTATTAGTCTCATCAAGTAATTAATAACTATGTAGGGTGGTTTGATAAAATATATTTTGAAAAAACTAAAAGCATGAATTCAACAGATTATAATGCTTACAGTATACAGTAATATATAATGCATGCATACAATATAAAAATTAAAAAAACATCTAAAAATTGAAAGTCTTAGTCTTTAACTAAATAGCAGCACACTGAAAAACAACAACATAAAAATACAAAAACAATATTCATACAAAAAGACACAACAGCAAATCTTATTTACAAAATAATTATCACAACATAAAACTATATCACACAGAAAAGTGACATGTTCCATAAAACAAATGAATAATAAGAATTCAATTTTGGTCTATGTACACACAATAACAAGCACACAACATCTTGAGTATACCTCTACCAGGATAGTTTGGATCTGCTTGAGGTGAGAATCCCACATTTCTCAAATCCTGATCCTGATCTGTGAAATAGGGATCATAGTCTGGATAGTCCAGATTGTAGCCAGGATACTGTTGGTTGTAGCCAGGATATCGGTAACTAGGATAACGTCCAAGCTGGTTTGGTCCATAACGCGATGGTGATGGCTGGTATGGCCCGTTAGGTCGGTACGGCAGTCCTTGGTGATAATCCAGCTGATCGGGACCATATGGTATGTCACTGTCTGGAGTAGAGTCAACCGGTTTACGTGGCGGCAAGAGATCAGTATTCTTCACATAGTCTGACCAGCTATCACTATCAAAAGGCAGAGACTTGGAATTGGCTTTGGGCATCTCGGTATCTTCTGGTGATGCTTCAGGGACTGGCTCAGGCATATCACTGATGTCTGGACTGGCATCAACAGCTGGGGTGGGACGAGGTAGAGCCTCAGGTCTGCCAGCTCTTGGCTTTGAAGGAATGTTTAAATGCTCGGCTGGCTTCTGGTTTTCACTGTTTTTATATGTGGTCTGTGATGCATCAACATCATCGCTCTTTTGTTTCTGTACCTGGCTGTCAAGGTCTTTCTGGCTGGAACTCAGCTCATCTTGTAGTGATGGTTTACTCTGCGTCTTTCTATCAAAGATATTTTCATCATCTGCCCATGAAATAGGCATGGTGTTCTTAGCAGTTATATCTGGTTTCTTATCATCATAAACTTTCTGTTCATCACTATTACTGTTTTTGTTATCGCTAAGATAACTGTCTGTAGCAACAGCGGCAGAATCTTTTTCCAAGTTGTCATGTTTGAGGCCATTTTCTGACTGGTCATCATTATCTTCATCATTATAATCCCAGTTTGGGTTTTGAATTATTGGAGGAAAACCATAATTGTTGCCATCTCTGTGGGTTTCGGAACTGTCACTACTCGAAACTGGTACATGGTATTTTTTGTCTTGTGTATCAGAGTTCTCTTCAACTGAATCATGCCCACTGGACTTGCTGAACCAAGGATCTTGCACCACTGGTGTCGCTATCAAAATCATCACACATTACTTATAGAAATTAGACAGAAACCTTGAATTTTTCACATGAAGTATGTTAGCACAAAATTAATTTCTGAATTAATTGGAGAAGGGGAGGTTCATACTTGACAGTCATTTTAATTAGAGTATTGTAACACATTCTGTGACATCTGCAGAATATGTTGGATATATTTACAATGGTTTTAAATAATCAAATATCATATTCAATACTGATAATTATTTATTTATATACATAAAGAAAGAAATACAAAATCACATAAATGGTAACAGCAAAAGGTGAAGAATGAAAGTAATGTTTTATTTAACGATGCACTCAAAAATTTTATTTACGGTTATATGGCATGGGACATATGGTTAGGACCACACATATATTCAGAGGAAACCCACTGTCACAACTTCATGGACTACTCTTTTCAATTAGCAGCAAGGGATCTTTTATAAGCATCATCCCACAGACAGGATAATACATACAACAGCCTTTCATATACAAGTCATTGGTGTACTGGTTGGAGCAAGAAATAGTTCAACAGGGAACAAAAAGTGACTGTACCCCCAAAAAATCAATCCATATAGTCCAAAACTGAGTTACTAGAAGTTAATTTGACACTACTGACATTCGATCCCATTTTACAACTTTGTATGCAAATCAAACAGTACATTAAATCATTTTACTGTGTTCTTTTACCATAGAATACTTTATTTTCTGCTAATCAAATTTTCAACATTTAATTAAAATGATTCAATCAGCGAGCCTTTATTATCCCTCCTCAATACCAATGTCAATAACTGTGTATCTATGAACACTTGTTGTTTAAAAGTTCACAAGATTACACAAGGCTTCATCATTATAATCATGTAAGCACTGTTTGTGCTTTTTGTAAACCCTAAAATTATTGTAAAAATCGAATCCTAAAACAAAACAAAAAATTTGAATGCTCAAACTTGATTTAAACAATACTTTTTGCGTCAAAATACTAATTTAATATAGGTTTATGATTGGCCAACAGACAAAACTGTTACTGCAAAGACACATGATGTATTACAAGTACTGCAGTGCTCTACATCCTGGCCAGATTTATTTCCACATTTTAATCATATTATAATAATGCATTCCATCATTTAACACATGTTGTACTGATCAGCAATTATGAAAGAAAACCATACAAAACATTTTGGTATTGTTTTATTATCATGCATGTACTAATACATGTATATTGTTTTCTTGATTTAACGTTTCATGTATCTTTTGTGTTGTGTGAAGTGTTCTGTGACAGAAAGGGGAGTGCCATTTTTAATACTAGCCTCATACAGCAGAAACTAACCAGGTCTGGTTAAACAAGACTACTTCCATATTGTTTTCCATCCCATTTTCATCAACCTTTACTTTCACTTGGAATTTACTTTCATCAATTTCATTAACACGTGAAAAAAACACGAAAATAAATTCAACACAGAAATAAAATATTCGACAATATTATTTATAAATGGAAAACTAAGAGTTTTATTTTATTCTGCCAAAAATAATGATAACCAAAAATCAGTATTCACAGGTTCCTAAATTTATATACTTGGTAATACTATAAAAAGTGTAACAACATGAAAGAAACTGACTTTCAAAGCTGGGATAATCTGGTGATAGATAAGCAGGCTGTAGAGATGTAAAATATTTTATCGAATGACTTGTTTTTCAAGGTTTCAGCAAAAAAAAAGAAAGGTTTTCAAAATGAATAAGCCAACCTTGACTGTAACATACGAAACAAAATGCTATACAAGGTCATTAAATAACACTAACTGTTACACAGGGCTTGCTCTGGGTGATCAGAACATTTCACCAAATTATTTATTTTTTTGGAGCAAAACCTAGAGCTATTTTCCACAAAAAAAAGAGCAATTAACACACCATATTTTTTCACCAAATTAAAATAAAATGTGCAAACTGTTCTTAAATTCGCAAATTTGTTGAGTGGCAGAGCTAGACCTGAGAACATACTCCCATCCAGTGTTTATTTACATAGCTAACAAAAAATGTGTCCACTTGACTGAAAGACAAACGTAAATAAGATCGAGATGAATAAAGCTAACTGCTCACCAATCTGAAGTGTATATAAAAATAATAACAATATATTTAGCTTAAGATACAAAATGAACATAAAAATTTCAATCTTGCAGTCTCAGGGTTTATTCACAAATGCATTTAGAGTTTTTTTAATATAGCCAAAGCTTCATATTTCAGTGGTTATGAGGTGAAATGTTTTGATGCCACATGTTTGTACTTAATTTGGGCATATGAATTTTGGGTATGTGTATTTGGGGCAAAATGTTGCCTAGACTTCAGTGCAATATAAAGCCCTATATCCCTAGAAGAAAATTCTTTCACTTTTGTTTATGCAGAGTTCTTTGATTCATCAAACACTAGTAAAGCATTCACTTCGAGTGAAGTTCACAAAAATGTAAATGCGGCGAGGCAAAGAGTGGTGTCTCAACTTGCAAACACCCTCGTTGACACATCCCATCATAAACTGTTTGTACACTCTTTTTCTTGCAGCACATACAGGTTCGCGTGCTTACACTGGACAAACATATTCAGACACCCTTCACCAACCTTGAAAATATTTGCTTGAGATTTTTTTTTAATTCTAAGAAAAATTATAGCAGAAATCCTGCTTTTGTGCACTGCTTGTAAAATAAATATTATAAAAAAAAAAAAAAATTGCAAGCCTTTATCAAAAACTTGTCTGTGAAATATTTAAAAGTGAATTTAGATAACATTAAATTAAGAAAACTGATAAGTTACAAAATTTTTAACACAATGTCCATGTCATAGTAATTTCACCAAAGTGAATTTTTAAACAAATAACAATGAATAAAGATTTATTTCAAACCAATAAGCAGCCACTTGTTGTAGCGGATTAAACTATTACTGTTTGAAATAATTTAAATTAAGCCGTTTTATCCAGCTAACAGTTATCTTTAGATACTCCCTTAATTGATTGCTTATCATGTTCTACTCTGTTCTACCCAGCACCAATAAAACATATATATTTGTATACTTTTCCGTAAACCAAACAATCCCATGATAACCTATCCCATGCTTTCCATGCATATTTTATAGCAGCAACAAACCTTTAGTTGGACAGTTTAGTTCATCAGAGCCATCTGCACAGTCGTGGGTTCCGTCACAAACCAAGGAGGTGGTGATACAATCAGGACCTCGCCGAGACGTTCCCCTCGCACGGCATTCAAACTCCTTCACACGGATACAAATTTGTCCTGAAGTAAATGCTAAAAATGAGTGCATCTGCCGATCTGTTTGATAGCTACTGTTACATGACGTAAGTGATGACAGTTTTGAAAACACTTCCTGAGCAAATTTACCGACTGTGATATTACATTTTAATACTATGAAGCAGGGCTAGCTCTTGTCTGGTGCCGAGTGGCAGTTGGTTTTGGTGATAGATTTCATAACAGAAATTATGCCGTTATTAATGAAAACTATTTTAATTCTATATCATATTAATTAAATATATTCCGACACTTTGATGTAATTTAATTAAAATATAAAGATTGGACTGCGGGATGACTACCTGTATATGATAAATTGTCATCCCCCTGCAACCCCATTGTTCTTGATTGTGCACGTGTCATTCGTGTGTTAACTGTTATCTCACTTTTAATCAACAAATATCACCATATAAATCAATCTTAAAGCATATTGTCAAACAAAACAAATAACAAACTAATAATTCAAATTCAGTTAAAATGCAAACATGTTAACGGAAAAATTGCCATGGAAAATGTTATGGACACTCATTCCATGGCATATTTGGGGTTGCTATAGCAATAATGATTTATCACAGATAGTAGTTTTAATTTGACATTTACATACAATTGATTGAACAATAACTTTAATAGTGGGAAAGATACATTCTGATGAAAACAACACTAAATTAAAAATTTAATGTCCTCATGTTCATGTGCCAAACAACAAAAGTAAGAAACCTCCCATGCAATGAACAAAAAGACAATACTAATTACTAACATCTATATGTCTGCATATTCATACTTACCTTTGTTGTTTTGGGGTGTTAATAAACATTAATTCATTTCTCAAATTTACTTTTCCCCATTAGTACCTGCTACATATTTCTATTCAGTACGGTAGTTTAATTGGCATTTGTGTTCAAACAGGTGTATGGATAAAGTACATTTGTATCAATAAAGGCCTTTACCCTGACTTTTGTGAAGAAAAAAGAAAAGAAAAGCACAAAAAGGAAAAAGAGTTTTTGTGGTTGTAGACTGAAGATAGTACACCCAGTTTGTCAATATTTGTTAGAAAAGTATATCGACACAAACGCATGTGGATAAAGATAAATGGTAATATTTGTAAGGCTATGACCTGAAATTTCTTTTGAAATTCTATATTCCATAGTGAACTGGCCATGGATGATGTTGATTAAGTGTGTAAGGTCTGGGTTGTGTAGCCTGAACAAATAAAACACGTGGGGAAAAAAAGTACTCCCTACACAGAGCTCATGTTTTCAGTGCACTTATGTGTCCACTTATGTGTCCCATCATAAACACTATAATGAGTTGAAAGTGCTAAGAGCAAGAATATTTCCTGTTAGCACATGACAGTGCAGATTATATCTAGTGCCATAATTCTGTTCAGCACAGATGTATGAACTAAAGAGGGTTTTAGATTACTCTAGTTCTTTAAAGTAAATAAATAAAGAAATAAATAAATACTTATAAACTATAAACCAAATTTCATTGGTCAAAGACTTATAGTTTGTTACACAAAGAGTTAACATTACATTTAAATGCTGATGCTGTCATCAGAAAAGTCATACCTATATTTCGTCTTTTTTCTTCATCCAGGCGAGACAAAAACCACCACTATATTAGCATGTTATAAGAGCATACATGTCAGCTGTTAGCACTGTAATACACAAATATCCACCTCCGTTTTAAAGGAACAAGAAAATTACTGAAATAGGTTTCTGTTTTACTCATTGTCTTTCTGTTAAAAAGTCTTGTATACTTACGACACACTCGCTGCTTCTGGTAAAATGTAGCTTTACACTGACAGACACCATCCAAGCACTTGGCATTCGGATCTTCACAACTCAGTTTTGAGTGGCAAACCCCTCCCAAGGCAACTGAAACCAAGACAAACATAGAAACTGTTTATAAAACTATATTTCCACACCCTGCTGACATAGCATAAATGCAGGTCATTGTACACAATACATGTACGCAAATTATTCTTAAACAAAACCATATTGAGGTTTATTAAATTTCTTAAAATGGTTGTTCAAACAGTCTGTGCAGGCTTGGTTCTTAAACGAGCTGTATTGACCATAATATTCACTATACGCATAGCTGAGATATTATAGGGTACCATTACTGTTACTGGTATGAACAATTATTTTCAAAAAACACCACTTTCTGAAGAAATATATTCTCAAAATATATCTTACAAATAGATTTAAATATATAGCTTAAATATCAAGGTTAGGAAAGTAATGACTCAAAAATAGCTCACAAATGTTAAAAAGACATAATAACATTAAATAAAAATATTTCACTTTGAAAAGTCATAAATGCCTAGGCTTTTTTCTATCCCTTGCAAAATTAGATAATTAATACAGAACAAAAACATATACATTTGTCAGAAATGTATACTAATTGTAACTACAGTGAAAAACGTTACCTTTGTAAACTTTAAGTATAGCACAGTCCTATCAAACCTGATAGTGTAAACATTAAATATGAAATACATGGTAAGAGTGCTGTGATTTGAAATAAATTTTATGAAATGGGGTGTAACCTCTTCACATATTTTAATTTTATAAGCAAATGATGGAAACTAAGAAAAAAACCAACGGGCGCCTCTCGGCTGACAACGGAATCGTGCGAGACATTCCGAATGACAGCATATGGGCCATTCGTAAAATCGAGCAAATCAGGAAACAAATCCTTGACCTTTATACTCAGTCCAATTATCGACATTCTCCCATTCTCGGGTCTCGCTGACCAATCAATAAACAGCTTGCAAAACATAGAAGTAAGTCAAACATTTCTATAGACTGGTAGCTATTTTCAATTTTCCGTGGTGTCAGTTCACAGTATTTTTGGAGTAAATAGATTAGCGATGTCTACGTGTGATAATGCGAGCAGTTTTTTGCCCACGCGGAAATCGTTTTGCGTGAGCACACGCGAGCGAGAGCAATTGCTCGCGTCAAACCATAAGCATTGACACATCATTTAATCTACCACGACAAGTTACAAACAACTGTGACGGCGTTACATCATTGATCTTGAACGACCCCAATGTTGTCAATAACAAAATACACAAAACTATGGAGGAAAAAATCTATCATTGCAAAGAATTTTATTCCAAACGTGGGATGCCATAATTTTAGACACTATCAATGGTAATAAAGTTGTCAAGTAGACCAGCCTGTGTGTGCAGAATTCCCAGAGTAAAAATAATCTGATTGGTCAATATGCCACACTCTACTGCACATGAAATCACGTTCCAGTCACATGGTCTGTGACTTTCTAACAAACGAACAAGAATTAAATAGTAGGAAATGATCACTGATTTCTGTTACTATAGTGTGTACATGTATACATATCCTAATAACACACAAACATTCATTAACCTCTGGCTGAAATACAAATATTTAAATGAAGTTTTATCTGATTTTTGTTTTAAAGATGAAAAAGAAAAATAACAGAAGTAAAAAAAAATACCTAGGCTTATTCCTACATACCCATTATGATTTCTTTTACTTATTTTTATTAT
>JAECMU010376769.1:951-11736 GCA_016106625.1 Dracogyra subfuscus
TCGGAGGTAGTCTCATCGGGTGAGTTTTCATCAGTGATCTCTTTCTGTACATGGACTCGAAATGCAGTATTAGTACATGCACCGGTGCATGCAGATTTTTGCGTGTGCATGTAACTTTTAAAACTGGGTGCACACGGTGCATGCTAATATTTTTCAAGTAATGTGTATTACGTATACTAGCATCCATTTTGTATCCCATAATCCTACTTTCGGTCATTTCCGCCGAGCTGTCAATTTCTTTTTGATTTTTTTTTTGGCTTGTAACTTATTTATTCTATTAACTTTTTTATTAATTGCTATTTTCAACTGTACCCCCTCCAGTCAGGCCACCGATCTTATCGGAAGTCGGACTCGGGATGGGCGTGTTCGAAACCCTAGTGGTATATGGGCACGTTAAACTAGTTATCATCATCATCACCGTGAAATACATTTGCGAAAATTGCCGGCAATATCTCGGTTACATTTGTGAACGGTATTAGGGAAGGTGGTCGAGACCGACTTTGGAGTATCCACGCGCATAAGACAATTGTTGTCGTCACTGACAAATTCAACTCCGCCAGATCTGTGATCAGTACAAAGTACCGTAACTGCCTTGAACATTTTCGACCTCAGATACGGACACTTGATCAGATGATTGCAAACGTGCAGCTGCGTTACTCGCGTAGTTGACTTGAAGTCAGCCAGTGATTATTTCAATCGCTTCTCGTTGAATTCCGTAGGCTAATTTATATTATACCAACAGATCTTATCGAGTTAAAAAGGTTGATAACTTGCTTAATACAAAACACAAATATTCGTACGTTTTTGTAATAGGCCTATTATAGATTTCTGTAAGGCGTTTACGTTGGGTGAAATTTTCAAATTTGATGAAGAATCAGTAATAAACGCAGTTGTATAACATTCCGGTACTGTTATAAATAAATATAGGTATTGCCGAATAATTCCGAATAGCTTCGTATATTCGTGATACTGATAGTGACAATTAAGACAGTTAAATTAAAAAGAAAATTATATTCAACACTGCAATCAAGGAAATTAAAATAGTATTTTCCTCATTGTTAACAGGATTTACTTTATTTTTGGTGCATGCAGAACTTTAATGGTGCATGTAGATATGCTTTCTAATTTCTAGCCCTGATATATATATATATATATATATATATATATCCTAATCTCTCTTTATCTTTCGCTTTTTGTTAATATCTTTTGCTTGTACTATCGAAAACATGTAACGCCATAATATATTTCTTCCCTTGGAACTTTTCCAGAAATGGTACTTAACCATAGACTTTTTAACACAAATTTGAATGAAACCTTATCATTATTTAATTATTATATTAATAATTATTTAATATTACTACTTTGCGTACATACCTTATAAAGCGATCCTCCTAAACAATCACATAAAAATAAAATGAATCTAGCATTTTCCTTGTAGATCAACCACTGCTATAGTGGTGGCCATCTTGGATTTAAATGACATTCCTATGTTTATATTGGCTGGGATAGCCCAAAATTAATTCCTCGACTCTAACACCTAGTCATAGGCGACAGTTTTGTCATAGGTGATTGCATGTATCACATATATTGTAGTTCTGTGTTTTGGCAGCCATGTTGAACGATTTCTCGTTCTAGCCAGTGCACCACGACTGATCTATTTTGGTGGTTATCTTGCATTCAAATGATGGCTGTATGTTCTAGATATCAAGACATTATTATAAATGAAATGTATTACCATTAAAGTCCAACCGTGTTTTGGCTTAAGTGAGAAATAGCAATTTATATATTTTGGCAGCCTTGACTTTGACATTGGGCAGCCCCAACTCAGATATTCTTTACGATTTTAAATACAATCGTGCTCAGTTTAGTACCTTGTCTAGATTTCACCTTAGACTGACCTTGGAATGACCTTGACTGTGGCATGACCTTGACATTGATCTCTAAAATCGTGTATCCCCCTCTCAAAAGAATAAGGTACAAATATGCCAAATTTGGCCAACGTGTTACAATATCGTCCAAATTTGGACTTGAGCCACCGCACTATTACAGTTAATTTCCATGTGTGTCAACCCTTTTGTCTTTCCGTTAGTATAATATGTGCATATACTTGCAATTGATGGAATGTGTTTTAAATTCTTTTCAGACCAGCAACGTTCAACGTCATGAAATAGTGTTGGCTTGTAGCCTGTCGCATGTGTATGTACTAAACAGAGACAGTGGTGTTCCGATGAACGATTATGATCTTAGATTGATCGGTTTGGCTGTATGTTCTATTTTAGAAATCCATAATCAGTTGTGGAGGAAAACGTTAACAATATTTGTGTCTCCAGTTTAGATGATGCAGCTGATGTAAATATGTTGTGTTTGGTGTTTGTTTTCATGTGTACATAAAGAACAAACGATATTAAAATAGTTGTTAAGAGTTAAAATTAGCGATTTTTTGGTATCTATCGCGGTGAACAATACACTAGGTGAATGGTCCTATTAATTAAATTCCTATTAAAACTCAATCGGTTAGTGCAATCGATGTTTTGGATCCGTCCCCGTGCGCCATTGAATTTTAAACAATTCTAGTCAGGGAGCCAAGGATGGATTTTTTGGTCAGGGTGAACCCTTCTGCTATACTGTTTACACCATTTTTATTTCAAGTTTATCATCTCAGAAGTTATAAATTGTTGGTCTGCTCTGTGAGATCTGTTTCAAATTACATGTCTAGTACATAAAGTTTCATGGGCACTCTAGAATTTTCTAAATTGTGTTTTTTATAAACGTTTCGAAATTGAGTATGGTAAGCAGCATAAAACAAAAAATGCAAAACAATAAAATATAATGTTTTATGGTTGATATACAATAAGCAAAATTGTTACTGTCTCGTGTTATCTTGGGTAAAAAGACAGGCTATATGTTTACCTTTCCTACAAATTACAAGTACAAGTTAGTTCATCCGAATACTATTTAAACACTTTGAAATTTATTAAAATAAAATTTAGTTAATTTGCCTTTAACGTGCATTGGGATGAACATCTATGGGTGTAACTATGAGTGAAATATTTAGTAGGTGAGATTTTTAAGTCGTATATGTTTTATAACGATATATTATAACTCAGCTAGCACATACAAATGTTAGTGCAAACGATAGCATGTATAGGTGAACACACTACATAGGCAAGACGTTATCAAATGTTTGGTGGGCGGGACGTAGCCCAGTGGTACAGTACTCGTTCGATGAGCGGTCGGTCTGGGATCGATCCCCGTCGGTGGGCCCATTGGGCTATTTCTCGTCACAGCCAGTGCACCACGACTGGTATATCAAAGACCGTGGTATGTGTTATCCTCTTTGTGGTATGGTGCAGATAAAAGATCCCTTGCTGCTAATCGGAAAGAGTGGCCCATGAAGTGGCGACAGCGGATTTCCTCTCTCAATATATGTTTGGTCCTTAACCATATGTCTGACGCCATATAACCGTAAATAAAATGTGTTGAGTGCGTCGTTAAATAAAACATTTGTTTCTTTCTTTTATATAAAATGTTTGGAACCACAGTTCTCTGATATCCGGACCCATCTATATAACCTAATTAATCTGAATAACAAACCGTAAATTAACTCTATAAAGTATAATGTATATTTATGTTTCAGAATTATGTGTCGGTACATTATATTTACAAATATATAGAATTGACTAACAGATTTATTGTATTAATATTATTATATTGATACGTATGAGACCCTTTTATAATGCATCATCTATTATATTTTTATATGTTTATTTTATCAATATATATTAGTATACACTGTATATTTTTGTGGTAAAATATTTTTTTTAATACAAAAAACAAACAAAAACGTATTTCGTGATAAAATCGTATCGCTGCATAATACAGAGTCGTAATTGCTTACTCCGTCCAGTAACAGGGCCCATGTTTATAAAACGTGTAGTCTAGACGTAAGCTCAAATGAAAGAAAGAAGTGTTTTATTTAACGACGCACCCAACACATTGTATTTACGGTTATATGGCGTCAGACATATGGTTAAGGATCATAAAGATTTTGAGAGGAAAAACGAAAGAAAGAAATGTTTTATTTAACGACGCACCCAACACATGTTATTTACGGCATATGGCGTCAGACATATGGTTAAGGATCATAAAGATTTTGAGAGGAAACCCGCTGTCGCCACGTCATGGGCTACTCTTTCCGATTAGCAGCATGGGATCTTTTATTTGCGCTTCCCACAGGCAAAATAGCACACACCATGGCCTTTGTTGAACCAGTTATGGATCACTGGTCGGTATAAGTAACAGAGATTTTCAATACAAAATGAAATGTGCGACAGTCACGTCGTAAACAGCAATACTTTAGATGATTAAATAAGAAATGTTTGGGTTCGGATTTGTTTTTATATACATGTATACATTTATTAAGAAAACAATCAACAAAATAATAGGGTGTGTATGACAATGATGTTGCCAACTGGAATGAAAACAATGTTTAAAAATAAAATGTGTTACGAAATCTTCATCATACTATATACATGTGTATATGTTTTTAATAATTATATTTATATCATCTGTTTACGTTATATTTAAATGCTTATGCACAGACCAATAGACCACAACTGATTGAAATATACAATTTCAGTATCATCACAATTCTAACAATTAGGAAACTACGGAATTATCATAGTACACATGTTGCTTAGAGGAAATATGTACTAAATAAAGAAAGTGGAATATAATATTAAAAGGTATAATGCATGAAAACCTGCTAATGATGACGCATGCACAAAAAGGGGCTGGCAGTCTTGTGACATGGCTTGTAGTGTTGGTCCTCTTGTCACATTTTACTCTGTTTCAGATAACCTAACTGCATGCAAATCGTCTGTAACATGGATTGTTTAATATATACATTTAATATTTATAGCTCAAACCAGACCAATAATATTAATTGCCGCCATCTTGAACAATGTCCACCTTTGCTAGTACACAACATTTTTTATTACTTAAAATTTTAAAATGCTTCCTGTAATATGTGCTATGTGTATACTAAGTTACATCTTAATATATAATTATTTATTTTAGTATGAACAAAATCACTATTCATTTCATTCTTTGAATATTCTGGAGTCTATACGCCTTCAGTTGTTATGGGATAAAACTACATAATTCACTTGCAGACCAATTCTGAATGTCTGAGCTACTAAGAAATATCAAGATAAAAAGTATAAAAGAAGAATTCACCTTGAACCTCTTTCTAACCTCTTTTTCAGCTTTGGCTGTCTGACTATAAGACCATGTGTTAAATTTATATTGTGGAGTGTAGAACGAAGTTGTATACTCCAAAATAAATTTCACTTGACGACATGTGAAAAAAAACTACACTTTTAAGCAAACACAACTCACAACTTTTAAACATGAATACCATGCATTGTAGTAAGAGAATCAATTATTTTGTTAACCCTTTAAAGCCCAGTGTACTCAAATGAGTGCATACCTTATAAGCACAAACACTATTTGCAAAAATTAAATATGTCTAATGAATAAGTACTGAGAATTTCCATATATGTCTAATATCCTCAATATTAGTACAATTTACTTGAATGATTAAACTTATATTTGAACAGAGAGAAACATTTAAATGTGTACTCGTTTGAGTACAATAGGCACCTACGGCAACATGTTTATCTTGTAGTGTTTACTCTGCACTTATAAATCTGTTACATTGTTCTAATGGTGTGTTAAATGAATTTGAGATGGGGTTTTCTCTGATTGCAACAAATACTTTAAACATCTGATGTAATAATTACTTTTTGTACTTATACGAGTACAGCCCGGTGTACCCATATGAGTATATTTAAAAACAAATAAAATATAAATATTTATTTCAAATATACTCAAACGTGTTGTTAAATGATGCTATGTTTATTCACAAACCAATATTTTATCTGAATTCATGCTACTTTTGTCACGGGCATTAAAGGGTTAAATATCAATAAAAGTAAAAACTAATTTGTGTTCTCTACTTTGAAGTGGCAGACCCTAGTTTTTGCCATGAAAGTAAACACTACTCTATAAAGTGTAACACATTTAGATAAAGTTACTGTTACTTCTCAGAGATACATACATTTTGGGAATTATCAAAAATACATTTCTTGGTATCTGTATGACAACCACCATGATAAATAGAATGACTAGAACATTCTAGGATGTTCGATAAATTAATAATCTAAGTGAATAAAATGTATGTTTTCAATGATCAAAATGCGTAGTGGTGTTTAAAAACTAGGGTCTGCTACATACACCAAACAGGTGTAGGGTTTGTTAGGAAGTTTATACCAGCCAGTTTTTGTGATGATGTTTTCTAATCTGCTACCTCTGCCTGTTATTCAGGTCCTGGGTTGGGTTTTGTCGCCTACCCTCAGGCTCTGTCCGGTCTGCCCATCCCTCAACTCTGGTCGGTCATCTTCTTCGTCATGTTGCTCACAGTGGGACTCGACTCACAGGTAAGTCGACTCACAGCTAACTCGACAGTATGGTGACAATCAACAATGTGATAACAGTCGTATGTAACTGGACAGTATGGTGATATCCAAATATGTGATAACATACGTATGTAACTGGACTGTAACTTGATAATCAATCATGTGATAACATTCGTATGAAACTGGACGGTATGTTGATAATCATTCATGTGATATCAGTCGTATGAAACTGTACGGTATGTTGATAATCCTCTATGTGATAACAGTCGTATGTAACAGTGTGGTATTATTAACCATGCGATAACAGTCGTATGCAACTGGGCACTATGGTAATAATCAGCTTCGTGATACCAGTCGTATGTGACTGAAAAGTATATTAATAATACACAATGTGATAACAGATGTATGTGACTGGACAGTATGATGATACTTCACCATGTGATAATATTCCTATGTAACTGGACAGTATGTTGATAATCAACGATGTGATATAAGTCATTTGTAACTGGATAACATTTTGGTAATCAACTATGTGTTACCATTCATATGTAACTGGACGGTATAGTGATAAGCAATAATGTGTCGCCAGTCGTATGGAACTGGACAGTATGGTGATACTGAGCCATGTGATAACAGTCGTATGTAACTGGATAGTATGGTGATACTGAACCATACTACAATAACAGTCGTATGTAACTCGACAGTATGTAGATAATGAACCATATGATAAAAGTATTTTATAACTCGACAGTATGTTGATAATGAACTATGTGATAAAAGCCGTATGTAGCTGGATAATATTTTGATACTGAACCATACGATAACAGTCGTATTTAACTGGATAATATTGTGATACTGAACCATACGATAACAGTCGTATTTAACAGAATAATATTGTGATACTGAACCATACGGTAACAGTCGTATTTAACTGGATAATATTGTGATACTGAACCATACGATAACAGTCGTATTTAACTGGATAATATTGTGATACTGAACCATACGATAACAGTCGTATTTAACTGAATAATATTGTGATACTGAACCATACGGTAACAGTCGTATTTAACTGGATAATATTGTGATACTGAACCATACGGTAACAGTCGTATTTAACTGGATAATATTTTGATACTGAACCATACGATAACAGTCGTATTTAACTGGATAATATTGTGATACTGAACCATACGGTAACAGTCGTATTTAAATGGATACTATTGTGATACTGAACCATACGATAACAGTCGTACTTAACTGGATAATATTGTGATACTGAACCATACGATAACAGTTGCATGGAACTACACGGTATGTTGATAATTAACATTAGCGTTAGATCGATCCGTAACGCCATAGGTAGATTCATTCCAAAGATAACGTGATGGACGAAGTTATGGGAAGGGGATGGGGGAGAGACCGGGAGTGAGTGAGAGGGAGGGAGGGAGGTTGAGTTTGATGTGGTTCACATCTCTATCTAGCATCTCGTTTATCAATATAGATTGATTTTTAAATCAAATTCCCTCCTGTCTTTGGCGAAGGAACTGCATTCTTTTATGTTTTGTTTTCAGTTTGTTGGTGTCGAGATTGTGATGACTGGAATTATGGATTCGTTTCCGAGACTTCTCCGATACAGAAGCATCGTCACAGCGATCCTCTGCTCCTTCTATTTCCTTACGGGTCTAACGTTTTGCACAAATGTAAGTATGTGTTAACAGTATATAACACACACACACACACACACACACACACACACACACACACACACAGAGCGAGAGAGCGAGCGAGCGAGAGCGAGAGCGAGAGAGAGAGAGAGAGAGAGAGAGAGAGAGAGAGAGAGAGGGAGAGAGACACAGGCATAAAGAGACAGACCAGAGAGAGATCGAGGAAATTCACACATGGCATTCTCTACTTTCCTACAAATTGCAAGGGATTTTGTTTTATACTACTTACGAGAGACAGCCTTTGGTGCCTGTTCTTGGAAGTAGTCGAAAATTACAACTATGGCTCCATTATCAATTCACTTTATTGTGCGTGTGTACGTGTATGTGTGTACGGTTCTAGAGCACTGTGTCTGATAGAGATATAGTGTCGTGGTATATAATGTATTCAATCGCCTCTTCAAAGACTGTGTTCATTCCAGGGAGGAATCTACATGTTCCAACTGGCTGACTGGTACATCGCTGCCCTCATCCTCATCCTCAGCATCTTGGAGTGCATCATCGTGGCCTGGATATACGGTGAGACATTTCTTACTTAAAAGTTAATATGTCGAGAAATGATATTAACGTTTAAATAGCAAAGCTGAAAATTAGCTATCGCCCGTGGCGACCTTTATTGGCTTAGGGCGACTAAGAATTTTACAACGGTATTCCATTGGTCGACCATCGATTTTAGGATCTGGCGAGTTTGGTACTAGTTTAAAAAAGAAACACTGATACTGAATCCAATATTACGTAACACACTACACATCTGGCAGCATATAGCACAGAACATGTTCTATATTTTTGGACAGTGCGAACATAATGAATAGAGATAAAATTTATATAAAATAATATTAATATATTAAGTTTTTAATCCATGCCGTCTCAAATAACATTTTATTGGGGGTAACAGTGCAGTGTAAATTAAAACAAAAATTATTTTCTAATTACTACCAAACTACATAGATTAAAAAAAATTCTTACTGATACATGGTTCAAGGCAATTGATGGATCCTGTTTTTATAATATATCGAAAAGGAAAGTCAAAGTTTACATCATAACCTCTTTAAAAACGATAGAGACATTATTTTGAAGCATTTAGTTTTTTGTTTTATTTATTTATTTATTTATTTATTTATTTGCTATTTGATTTCATTTGATTCCATTTGATTCCATTTTATTTTATTTTATTTCATTTCCTTCTTTATTTTTTTCAAACAGCTACATTTTCAACTCTATTACCGTTTCTCTATGAGAACAGCAGTGACCAAACACTACCAAATGGTTGGAAGTCTAAACAGAACACACGCTGTTTTTTGTGTTTCAGGATTCAAGCGCCTGGATGAAGATCTGGAACTTATGATAGGAAGGAAAGTTCCCATCTTCTTCAAAGTCATTCTAACGTACGTCGCACCACTGGTGTTCACGGTAAGATTACTTAGTGTATTCTCGTTCCCCCCATTATATCCAAGTACTTCTTTTTTAGTGTATTTAGATGAGTGTAAATTATATGGCAACAGTCACTGGGGTGTTGATTTCTAGGAGTGAATGTGAATACCTTAGCCTACCGGTTGTCTTTAATTCCAAGCTGACATATATTTGCCTCGTTTCAGGTGGCCATAGTGTTTACGCTTGCGCAGTACACACTTCCGACGTACGGGAAGTACGAGTACCCGTACTACAGTGCGATGATCGGTTGGACCTACGCCACAATCACGATTATACCGATACCGGTGTTCATCATATGGGAACTCAGTAAAGTCAAAGGGTCACTGAGGACGGTAAGATAAATCTTTCAGTCTGATAGTTATCTCATAACTCAGTAAAGCCGAGGGGTCATTGATGGCGGGAAGATAAATCCTTTAGTCTGATCGTTATCTCGTAATTCGATATAACTGAGGTTTCACTGAGGACGGTAAGATAAATCCTTTAGTCTGATAGTTATCTCCTAATTCGGAAAAACCGATGGGTAACTGAGGGCGGTAAGATAAATCCTTTAGTCTGATAGTTATCTCCTAATTCGGAAAAACCGATGGGTAACTGAGGGCGGTAAGATAAATCCTTCAGTTTGATAGTTATCTCCTATTTCGGTAAAGCCGAGAGGTCACTGAGGGTGGTAAGACAAATCCTTTAGTCTGGTAGTTATCTCGTAATTCGGATAAACCGAGGGGTCACTGAGGGCGGTAAGACAAATCCTTCAGTCTGGTCGCAGAAGGCATTTTTAATTTAATTATTTTTCTATTTTTATTTATTTTAATGTTTGTGTTGTTGTTGTTACATGTATTGTTGTTTGTTTATACATCGGCCGCTAAAATCTGCCTATGATTAGTAACATCGCATTGCCAAGACGATTTATTGTTGTTCACTATATCAGTGTGTTTTCAAGGCTCCACCCTCCGGGGGCAGGGGGCAATTGCTCTCCTGAGAATCTCACTTTTGCTTTTTTCATTTCAGAAAATATCATACACATACACATAATTTGTATAGTGTTTCAAAGTTGTGTCGCTCCCTCCTCCCCCCAGGATTTTGATCAGGGTACGGCCCTGGTTTTACTTTCAGCGCATAGCCAAGCCAATTTTGGTTGTTCTTTTTTTTAACTT
>JAECMU010377217.1:0-10124 GCA_016106625.1 Dracogyra subfuscus
AAACCAGAATCCTGTCAAACCCTGCCAATTTTGATGGTCCCAAAGTTTCTAAATTTTATAACATGATCCTTTAAACACCGGATCCTGTCTAAATCAAATAAATATTAAATCTCTGGTGTAATCCTGTTTAGACAGGTCTTATTGCATATATGTAAAAATACTAGAATATTAAATGACAAAAATGGCTATAATAGTGCTCAACACTAGAAAATATCAAAAAATAAGAATTCAGCACACAAGCTAGGTAAATATATAAAAGAAACCCTTGAGAAATGGAACATGTCAAAATGTATATTATTATAATTCCACAAATGTTTTCAGTTCTAATGAACTTCTGCAGGTGAACTATGGGGTTTTTTGTGTTTAATTTTTGTTGTGGTTGACCATTGTAAAATAGATACTGTTTGTTACCAGGTGAACCGTGATGAGACCATCCACATGGAGGGTTATGAGAAGATGTTGGAGACGTGGATGCAGCTGGTGCCCGACTTGAAGCAGATGCCGGCCGGTGCACTCAAGCCTCATGCCACTGAAGTGTTCAACTCCTACGTCCAGTGTCACATCAGTGCTCCCGACGGGGTCAGGACCGCGGTGCGTAATACAGGAACAAATCACCTGGGAGGAGATTATAAAAAGTTTTTTGACTGATTTCAGCTTCTTCTTCTTTCTCATCATAAAATTCTCTGTCAAATTATGTTTAACAAATGGAAAAGATTAGGGTGTTTTTTAAAAGCACATACATAAAAGCATTTATTGTAAATAATTTCAAAGAAAAGTTTATTTTGTTTAATGACACCACTAGAGCAGATTGATTTATTAATCATTGGCTATTGAATGTCAAAAATTTAGTAATTATAACATTTATTGTCTTAGAGAGGAAACCCGCTACATTTTCTATTAGTAGCAAGTGATCTTTTTATGTGCACTGTCCCATAGACAGGATAGCACATACCATGGGCGTTGATATACCAGTCGTGTTTTACTGTCTGGAGCGAGAAATAGCCCATTGGGCTCACCAATGGGGATTGCTCCCAAATCAACTGTGCATTAAGCAAGCACTTTACCACTGAGCTATGTCCCACTCCTCATTTCAAAGAATTGAAAAATATTTATGAAGGTTAAAGAAAATAAATCATGCTGTAGCCTATTGTAAAAGAAGTCGCAACAGAAAGGTACAAGAGATTAGAAATAGCTCCAATAATTTATTATGATCTAAAATGCTTTACAAACATTTGAATGCATAATTTATCTTTTTTATTTGTAAATAATTAAAAAGTTACTATAACTATTCCAACTGATGTTTTCCAATGATTTCTGACAATGAATGTGTTCCTTGTGTTTGTAGACATCTTGTAGTGGCACGGATGATGACGATGAGATTGATGAGATAGAAGAAGACGACCGCGACCGGTTTCAGGACCAGCTGTGCTGTGTGGGGACGCTTGGTCGACTGATTCCAGAACACAGCATTCCTCTTCTTGCCAAGTAAGAAATAAAACTGTGGATGTCCGTAACACGTTCAAATCTCACCTCAGGACATTGACTATTGCATTTAGCTCTAAAGTTAAGTTTTCATGTTTTTAAGTCCATTTCATCCCAAAATACAGAGTTCTAGAAGATCGTGTGGGCAGACTACACGGCCAGTTACAGCATTTCCAGCAGCAGAGATCATCATCAGTTGACATGATTCAACTGTTGACAGGTTCACCTCACCATTGTCCATGAAGATATTCACTGGCTTCTTTTATCTTCACTTACAGAGTTCTAGAAGATCGTGTGGGCAGACTACACGGCCAGTTACAGCGCTTCCAGCAGCAGAGATCGTCCATTGGTTTACACGATGCTACCATTGACATGTCCATCCTCACCGTTCTCCACGAAGATATTCACTGGCTTGTCCTAGCTGCAGGTAGGATACACTGATTTACAGTTAATGTCATGGACTCTGGTAGGATACACTGATTTACAGTTAATGGTTCGGACTGGTATGATACACTGATTTACAGTTAATAGGTCTGACTCTGGTAGGATACACTGATTTACATTTAATGTCACTGACTCGGGTAGGATACACTGATTTACAGTTATTGTCACTGACTCGGGTAGGATACACTGATTTACAGTTAATGTCACTGACTGGTAGGATACACTGATTTACAGTTAATGTAACCGACTCAAGTAGGATACACTGAGTTACAGTTAATGGTTCTGACTCTGGTAGGATACACTAATTTACAGTTAATGGTTCTGACTAGTAGGATACACTGATTTGTAAAAATTTACAATTTAATTTATCAGTAATATTTTACAGGAATATTTATAATATGGTGTGCCATTTGGGCTGTTTTTTGTTCCAGTCAGAGAACCACGACTGGTTTATTAAATGCTGTGGTATATGCTATCCTGTCTGTGGGATGGTGCTACTAATGGATAAATGTAGTGAGTTTCATCTCTAATACTATACATCAAAATTACTATATGTTTGACATCAATAGCTGATGATTAAAGACAATGTGCTCTAGTGGTGTTGTTAAACAAAGTAAACTTTTGACTTTCATTTTATAATAAATATATTAAAAATAAAAGATAAAAGACTAACTACTGAAACAATGAGTTGGCTTACAACAAACTTATGAATTCAGTTTGATTTTAATTTTTTTTAATTCTCTTTGCAGCCCATGTACTTACAGAAGAATCTGAAGGAGAAACGCCCATGATTCCCTCCGAAATAATGGAGTATTCCATCAGTCAGTCCACAAATATAAATATTCATACAACTTTAAAAGTATTAGCTTCTCCTGGTGAATGGATGAGCAGTATACCAGGAAGCGAACAGTGTACAGACAATGTTGTCAGGTATTTAACATGTTTCTGATATTCACAAACAAAACAACCATTTGTTCCGTTAACATGAACAGTATATCAGGCAGTGTACAGACCATGTTGTCGGGTATCTAAAATGTTTCTGATATTCACAAACAAAAAACAACCATTGTTCCCTTAACATGAGCAGTGTACAGACAATCGGTCCATTATCATGAAATTATGTCACATTTATGGTGTACATTTCTGATAAAAGACAACAAAACATTATTCATTGACTCCTCTGAATTTTGTCATGTGGTTAGTTTTGATCAAAGTGAAGAATGTCTTTTTTCACCATGTAGACACCTCTGGTAAAGTAGCAAGGAATTTTTTTACAGGCACTTTTCAGTAAACAGAACAGTATGTACCACTACCTTTGAATGGCCCCATTGGGGGCCATTGAGGTTGATTGATGCTTTAATGAACTGCACCTCCGGTGAGCATTCCACCACTGTTCTTACAACATGGATTACCTCCAAGTTTAGGACCACAGTTGGGATCTGTGGTCCTAGTAACCTGTATGACAGCAACAGGTTTCTTCCATCTCGATCATGTGTCACAATAACCATATGATGATTCGCTGTTTTATTGAGTCATGCCTTGTAGATTGATCTCGGCCATGTTAAGTCAAATTATTTTTATACATGCTTCTCTGATTGTTTTACTCTATTATTTCCATGTGTCTACTGGTAGACATGCCATTTAGATTGATCTCGGCCATGTTAAGTCAAATTATTTTTATAGATGCTTCTCTGATTGTTTTACTCTGTCAGTTCCGTGTGTCTACTTGTAGTCGTGCCTTGTAGATTTGATTCAGCCATGATTATTCTCTAATTGTTATATTCTGTGTTATTTCCATGTGTTTATTGGTAGTCATGCCTTGTAGATTGATCTCGGCGGTGTTTCGACTGTGTGAGGTGGAGACGAGGGCAGTGAACGCCAAACTCACCGACTGTCTCAGTCCGCAGGTTGGCAGGACCGCCATGTGGTTCCTCAGCAGATGGGCAAGAGTCTACTTGTTACCCGACGAAAACTTTTACTCACAGGTAGGGTGCTGACATTGTTTCTACCTCTTTTGTGTATTGTTTATATTTACATTTTATTTAATATATAATGGAATGAATGAATGAATGTTTAACGACACCCCAGCACGAAAAAAACATCAGCTATTGGGTGTCAAACTATGGTAATAATATATAATGGAAACAAACATCCATAGCATTATTAGCAGTAATTGCTTCCTTACAAACATTTTATGATTTCGAATATTTCGCGAGTGAATCAGAATGGATTATGTTGTCTTCCATGTAGTATATTTAAAAATGATTATATGTGTACTGAAGTGAGAAATGAAAGACCACATGCTGAACCAGTGTTAAGACAGTTGCTGTTTTAGCTGTAACTGTTGTTGACATAATTTTTAAGAGCTCTGTTGTGTGCACATCATTTTAGTTTTGTTTCTTATATAGCATGACGGCATACAGTGCATCGTTAATTTAAATACATTGTGAGTAAGCTGCACGCTGCTATTAGTATGATGTCTAGATGTATAAAAAGGATGAATACATGACATCATGCCAGCACAGACTTGAAACGATTAAACAATTTGATTTGCAGTTAATATAAACGATCGGTGTGAAGATAGATGACATTGAATACTCTTGTATTACAGATCAGCATGGCTCTGTCGGCCGCATTTGGTCGTGATACGGAGGGAGCACAGTGGACGATCGGGTTTCTTCTTCAGAAGGTCATCTCCAATCTGACGGTGTGGAGTGCGGAGGAGAAGTTCATGGAAGACACACTGCAGCTGTTGGTGGCACTGGTGGATCACAAAACCAGGTACTGAGAATCGGACACTTTGTCGTGTTTGGTGCATTAATTCCCATAACATTGGTGTGGGATGTAGCACAGTGCTAAAGTATTTGGTCTAGGATTGAACACTGCTAGTAGGTCCATTGTGCTATTTTTCATTTCAGCCAGTACTCCACATCAGGTGTAACAAAAGGCATTGGTCCAAGAGATCCCTTGTTGCAAAATAAAAAGAACAGCTTTTGGTGTGACAGTAGTGGGTTTCCTCTCTAAATATTTCTGTGATCCTTAACCATAGGTCTGACTCCATTTAACCAAATTAAAATATGTTGAGTGAATTGTTAAATAAAACTTTTCTTTCTTTCTTGTAAAATTACTTGCTTTTGTGTGGATGGATGGATGGATGGACGGATGTTTAATGACACCCCAGCACAAAAATACACATCAGCTATTTTTAATTATGTTAGCATCTGGTAAGAATTGCTGACAGATATTTATTGTACTGTGGTCAGTTTTGATTTTATATCATATATTCAAATTCTAACATGGAATTTTATTATATGAGATGAGAGTGGTCATAGGCTCTTTTAACCCTCATGGAGTTGTCTTTTCCTCATACCACAACTGCTACATCAAAGGTTGTGGAATGTACTGCCCTGTGTTGGAAAATAACAGATCTCTTGCTGCTTTTCAGTAGTAGTAACCCATGTGGTAGCAGTAGCTTTGCATTATCTGTAGACAAGGTATCAAAATAATGTTAGACACCAAATAGTCATATTTAAAATCTATGGTGTGTGATGTCCTGTCATGGAACGTGCATACCAAAGATTCTTTACTGCTGGTTGAAAAGAATAGCATATGGCAGCAGCAGGTTTCTGCTTTCAAACACTACACCTGATAACCCTAAAGAAACCATGAGCTTTTAATAGAAGGAAATGTTTTAAGTTAATGATGCACTCAACACATTTGATTTATGGTTTGTGGCATCAGACATATGAATACGGGACCACACAGATATTGAGAGAGGAAACCTGTTGCCGTCACTTCATGGGCTACTCTTTTTGATAAGCAGTAAGATATCTTTTATATGCACCATCCCACAGACAGGATAGTACATACCACAACCTTGGTTACACCCGTTGTGGTTCACCGACTAGAACGAAAAATAGCCCGATTGTTCCACCAACGGGGATCAATCCTAGACTGACTGCGCATCAAGCGAGCACTTGTACCACTGGGCTGCATCTTGTGTCATGAGCTTTTAATATGATTGGAATTTTCAGAGCCTCTTATGTAGTGAAAAGTGATCTCTTATGGAGCTTGGCGAAGATGGAAGCTACCAATGACAGCACGGTTTCAGTCCTCACGTCTACGTGTCGTCGTTTGCTCACTAAAGCTCTAGTCCTAGCGGGGTCAGGCTTCAATGATTCCACTCTACGGGAAGAGTACTGGAAAATTGTAAGTGTAATATACTTTGCAAGTACAATCTCTAGATAACATATCAACCTAAATCATTAACACTATCACCAATTTTTAAAACATAGAATTCAAATATTCCATACTACTGAGTAAACACAACAGCCCATTTCATTCAAACTGATGATAAATTGATAAATAACATTTTATGAAATTCAAGATAATAATATGAATAATACATTACAGCTTAGACAAATTCTGTAGATTTTGTTACAGTCTTTCCGTCTAATACTGTACCATTACTTTCCCATTCCCTGTTTAGCATTAATTGGTTTGACACCCAATTGCCAACTTATTGTTTGTGCTGGGGTGTCATTAAAAAAAAATTCATTCATTCATTCCTCCTTTTATTCATTCACTTCTCCATAAATCTTTCTATTTTCACTTAAGTTCATTTATGCTGTCTGGTTATATATCGCTAAAACACCTAATTTTTCTAAATTAGCATGAATTGTCATTCTTTTCTGAATAGAATTTGCTTTATACAGAATACATTTTATATTCTAATACAACTTTCATATAAGCCTTTTATCATTAAGCCTGCTGTCACTTAGCCTCGTGTGTGGTGTTTTCGTTAGTATATATTAATTCTACGTCTTCCATTATATTTAAACATCGATATAAATAATTTTCAACAGTATTACTAACTTCAGATGAAAGTGATTATTATTTTGTGCCACTGTAACTTTTAACACTTCGTTAGCAGCATTGAACGTGCACCCACCCCAAGTAAGGTCCGGTCACTGATCGATCACAGCAGTCTCCAGCATGTGTCTTGTGGACTGCTTTTCTAGTTTGTGTTCTTAAAAAGGTGCAGGCAGGTTCATCAGAAATAATTATATCACAGTCTGAAACTACCTTATTTTTGTTTAGAACATACGTTTTGTGACAAAAAACACTTAATAAAGAAGACAAGATGGAAATGACTTGATTTTTAAAACAGTTTTAAACAACATTAACTGCTTTAAAATATTGCACAATTCTGAAACAATTTTGAAAATAATATTTGCTCTTTAATAAATGCATATTGTTTTATGTATTTATATAAACTTAAATAAAAAATATGTTAGCAAGTTATAAACTTGTAGACCTACCCCATCAACGTGGTTTTTTGAAAATTAAACCAGGCAAATTTTTCAAAATAATTCAATTTGAGGTTGAAACATTGTTCACAAATGTAAAATCCAATCATATCCATATTTCATCCAACAGAAATTAACAGCCAACGAAAATATTTATTTTAGTGTATCCTGTATTACAATAAATCAGGTTCAACTGACAGACTACAATGCTGATAAATTTGCCATTTGGTTTGTTCCTAAATCTGTGACGTCATGAGAAGAGAACGAAAGAACTATTATGTCATACTTCTTTTTACTACAAACGTTTTCATTGAATAACGTAAGTAAGGAGAATAGATAATATTTTCTGTGATTTCTTTAATAAAAACGTAATAAAATGTTATACAAATATTCCTAATAGGTGTAGTATTAGAATAGGGATAATATCAGTGTGTTTTGTAGTTAACTATAAGGATTTATCACAAAATGTTTGAATTTCTCATCCCTAAATCCGAATTTTGTGATAAATCCTTATAGTTAACAACAAAACACACTGATATTATCCCTAAATGATACTATGGCTTTAATGTAAAGTGTTTGTCACCCAATAGCTGATATTGTCACGTTCTTGGAATGATATGAAATAATCCATTCATTAATTCATTAAACCATTACTTAACTCATTCATTAATTCATTCATTAATCCATTTATTAATTAATCGTCATTCCATTCATTCATTCATTCATTAATCCATTAATTAACTTACTCATTCATTAATCCATTCATTAATCATCATTCCATTCATTCATTCATTCATTCAGTAAAGTCTATGAATTTGAAAAGTTGAACAGAATAATAAATGATTCTCTTTTCTGTTTTTTCCCCCAGGTACTCCAGTCGATTCATGACAGGTTTTATTCTCTAGTCTGCAACAAGAACTTCACAAAGTTGCGCCACACGGGTGAGGTGAAGGAGGACATCATCGTACTGCTGGAGACATTGCTTGGCATCGCGGAGGGGTCACGGGTCGACAATCTCGACCGGATGTTCCTCTTTCTCTCACCACTGCTGGCCGAGAGTGTCAAACTTCTGGGTACGGATTCATTTAGATTTGTTGTCACACTTATGTCCAGTTATGGTTCGTGAAGCAAAGGTTTGAAATTGACAAGTAGTAAAAGGCAAAATACATAATCATTCTTTTTGTGGGAAAATAATTCAAAGGTACATAATAATAAAGAAACATATAAGTGCCCCTACTAGGTGTAATGGGTTTTAAATATTTTTAAATTGGGACATTATATTTCATGTACTTTGATGAATTTTAAACAGCATTTCTCTTACTATAATCTCTCTGTAAATTTAAAAAATGTATCCAATAATTTCGAAGATGTTTTCTTAAAGTTGGTTTCACAAGCAGCTTTTGTTTTCCATTTTACAGAAGTGTACAACTATTCAGATTCAGAATTCATACCAACTATGTTGACACTTGGACAATTAATATTAAATTAGATATCCTAAAAATTAAAAAAAAGACAGAAAATGATTAGTTTACATTTTTATAAAATTAGAGTAAAGTTTATCAGTACAAGAGATCTAGAATAGCTTCTCAGTTGAATTTTTAACACTTGCATCCAAATTATTTTCCAATTCAAAAGATGAATGTTTCTCCTTCAACAGTGCTGTCTGTGCCACACACCTTACAGAGACTGTTCTGAGTTTGTTAAACAGATTTTAAACAGTTTCCCTGTATAATGTGTGATGTGTGTTTTCTATCTTGTAGATGTGTACCACAATTACGAAGATGTTGTGCCACTGATTCTTGAACTCTTCTCGGAAGTTGTCAATAGACACCTGTGCTATCTTGGAGAAGTAAGCATTGTTTTGAGATATTTTATTGATCAAAAAAGAATTAAAAGGATTGCAAAACAGGCAGAGCCTATATAAGTGCTCTCCTAAACAAGATGGACATCAGACAATATTCATAATCATATATATATATATAACATAATAACAATGTCCAAAGGCATAAAATATTAAACATAATTAATATTTTTTTAATATATAGGAATAAAAGGTAGAGACAAGATAGAATAGAAATGGGATAGTCACGGTAAGCATGGCTGATGGAGCATTTTTTGGGGTTTTTTTGTTGGTTTTATACCCCCATCTATTGGTCGTATTATGGTATGGCGTTGTCAGTCTCTGTATGTCTATATCTGTCTGTTAACTTTTTCTTGTTGGACCATATCTTGCATACAGATGCATACGGGACCATTAAACCTCACATGTAGGAGCAACTTGGGATGGTGGTTGGTCCAAAACAAACTGTTCATCCATCCCATTGCAAACATTTCACATGATTACAATTGAATCATACTCGTAACATAGTCATTAATATAGAGCTGGTTTTCCTGATGGACGTATCATGTACCCCCGCAGTACTCTTTGGGTTTTTGGTTGTGTTTTTTTTTAATAATCTGTTGCATTTGAATGTTAATAACTGATTTTGAACCTTAATGTTTACTTGGTAAGATATGAATATTTTAGGTTGCAAAGTGTCTGACAAATATCACAAGATTAGATTGAAAAAGATTACTGTGCTAGACTAAATTTAGAACAGAAATACTATGCAATGATGTATGTACCTATTAAAAAAGAATATGTTTATATTTCAGACAAAGTCTCAAAAACTCTATGATCTCTGTCTGTCAGTCATCCAGATGTACTCAAAACACAACTCAGGTACAGTCTTCAGCAAAATAATTTATAAAAAAAACTTATGGTGTTGGATTTGTGAGAGCTAGAGAGGGAGGGAGAATGGGGAGACACTGTGAGTGAGATAGTGCTTTTCTTTTAACATTACCGATCCTCAAAACAAAGTGCAATTTCCCCCCCACGGAGTGGTCTGG
>JAECMU010378916.1:0-11692 GCA_016106625.1 Dracogyra subfuscus
ATGTGTTATTTGAAATATCCTCATACAGTGCTGGGTGTGATGTGTTATTTTAAATATCCCCATACAGTGCTGGGTGTGATGTGTTATTTTAAATATCCTCATACAGTGCTGGGTGTGATGTGTTATTTTAAATATCCCCATACAGTGCTGGGTGTGATGTGTTATTTGACAATGCTATATATTGATTGGAAGTGAGATTATTGTTATTCCGTGGTTATGGATCCATTTTCCATAAATAAAACGAAGTAACTCACAGTTGTTAGACAGCCTTGGCTTGTCAGTTTACTGGTAATACACACAGACAAAAGAACATTCTATTAGAGTGAAATAGCATTGATCGGTCACAATATTAAAATTAGAACTAAATATATCTAAGTAAGAGTCGTTTATTGTATTCATGTAATGAATTTCAATTGAAATTCTATGATTTTAGGTTTTATGATAAACTGAAGTGTAGGTGAAACAGGAATAAAGATGGACTGTTTGCTTAATGTTTCCATGACATAGCATTTAATCTGTGGCATTTTGATTTGTAAAGAATAAGAAGAAACCGAACATTGCTACAATATTGCTATTCAGGTTCCAAAAATTAAGAGCAGTTTCGTGAAATTGGTAGGAAAATTTGTATCCATATTAAAGTTTTGAGTTGACCGAACAAAATATATGCTTTTTATATAATTGTAAACATTTGAAGAATATTTGTTATTTGATATGAGAAATTACATGTTTTGTGATTTAATAATAAAATATATAAATTTGCCTAATTCAACTCTTAATTTGCATTTGGCAATTTTGCTACATGTGATGTGCTTTTGTGAACAAGTAGCTGCAATAAGGTCTTTTACATGTACTTTCCAACAGACATAAGACGTACCATAACCTGTGATAATGGTATTACATGTTCAGCTATGTACATGTAAGTTGTTGAGTTACATATTGCAATCCAGGTTTGGTGTCAAATTAACACCTTTAATTGATACGGTTGGCTTCTGTTATATAATTATATGCTTAGCACCCATTTATTTCTTTATTTATTGAAATTACATTGTCAGATAGACTGTACTGATTATTCAGTTCATTTCATCCATTGGCCTAGTCATTCATTATATTGTGGGCTTAAGCCTTGAGATGTACATATGTAGTCTTTTCTGATTAATGTGGATTTGTTCTGTAAAACAGTGTACATGCTCTGGTAGCTGTTTAATGCTTCAATTTGCAATTTTGACATGGTCAGTGCACTAATTCCGGTACCAGTGGATTGTGACTACACATAACAGTTAAATCCCTCGGTATTATTAAGTGCAGTAGTGTCCTACATTATTAATTATGATGGATAAAAGGGCACAGGAATAAGACTGGACTGTCAGCTGTGGTATTTATACATGTATGTATATGTGTGTTTGTTTCTTTATGTGTATAGGGGTGTCTTTGTTGGTGTGTATGTGTTTCTTTGTGTTTTTTTTTTTTGTGTATGTACATATATACATACATGCATGCATTGAATTTGGGAATTGTAAAATTGGTGTAGATAAATTCACTTTCTGGTAACTCGTACATGAATAGGTGTGTGTTGTATCTACAAATGTAGTGTTTGTATATTGTGTATGTCCAAAATTTAATTGATAATCTATAAATTGCTTTTGTTTTTCATTTCCACTGGTACTTGTTTTGCTTTTTCACTAGTAGTTGATTATTTGGTAGTCCTGAAATAAACCAGAACATTTACTATATGCTAGTGTGTACAAAAACCAAGGGAATGATACTGTTCTCCCACAATTCAAATGTGGAATAAAAGTGCAAAGTAGGCGAATATCAATGTTCATTCTCAACACAATATTTTCTATCATTGGGCTTCATAAATATACAATGTGATGGGAATTGGTTGTAATATCATCATCAGTTACATTCAGTTGGAAGCAGCTGATCAATCTTTGATTATACTTTCAGTCGGTGTGCAGGGCTCACTCTGAAACACATTTTGGTTAAGCTGATTTTCAGAAATTTAGTAGCCATTTTGTATATATATTAGCAATTGGCTAATTTGGCAATGTACAGGGTATGGTTTCATATCAGTGTTAAATTTTAAACAAAATATTTTGATATCTTAATAATCTACATAATGTACATATAAGTGTGTTTCCTATTTTTGTGCAAATTTCCATATTTATTTCAAGTTATAAATAAAACAATTAGATAAATACAAAGCAAGTGATTTCATAGAACTTTGCCTTTTCAAAATATATATCAAAATTGTGCATTTCAGAAGATGACAATACCCCCTCCCAGAAGATATCAAGACTTTATAAATGTAGATTTAATAAAACACAGTGATGAAATTGAGAAATTCCTACATTATTATAGATATTAAAACCACTAATTTTATTGTTGATTGACATTCTGCAAGTGATAAGGGAGATTTGATACTAATTAACCCTTTATATATTCTGAACATTACTGTGAGTGACATGGTGAATCAGCTGTTAATTAACCCTCTGTATGTTGATCTACATACTATATCTGTATATTGAACAGTGTATTATTTTAGATTATGGGGCGGGATGTAGCCCAGTGGTAAAGCGTGTGCCTGGTGTGGAGTTTGGTGTAGGACCCATTGGTCTATTTCTTGTTCCAGCCAGTGTACCACGACTGGTATATCAAAAGCTGTGACGGTGATATGTGCGCTTTTGTCTGTGGGGTGGTGCATATAAAAGATCCCTTGTTATTAATGAAACAAAATGTGTTTCCTATATATGACACTGTCAAAAATGACCATATTTTTGACATGCAATAGCTGATGATTAATAAATCAATGTTATCTATTATTAACTTTTTGTTTTAGATTAAATGACATGTTAAGTAAGTGAAATAGGTGAAATTAATATTAATTAGCGTATTGCTCCCCAAACATGGATTATGGGAAGCCATTTAGGATATTACCACATTGAGCCTTGATATTTAATTCTTTGTAGAATTATTTTTATAAAAATCTACAACCAAAGTAGACTTAAAAGTTACACTCCTTGAACTAGTTTCAGTTGTGTGATGGAAAGTGATAGCTCTCCTTAAATGGAGAGGTCTGTTGTTAACCCTTTTTATGCTGATCTTAATCGCACATAATAAACATTCTGTCTTGTGTCAGATTGAGAGCTAGTCTGCACCTAGTATAACCCTCTACATTCATCTACATTTAAAAAAAGTAAAAACCGCTTTCCTTGTTTTAGACTGGATAACATAAGCTGCATGCAGGTAGAGGGCTGACACATATGAAGCAATTAGTGTCTTGCCAAATGTATGTAATGGATGTTCTGTTTCGCATTAAGAAACATATTCTGCTTATGAGAGAGTGATGTGGATGTAATATATGGTCTGCTTTGTTTAAACACTGAATACAGTTGACATGCTGAATGGCCCAACAAAGTATTGTCCTAAAAACACTTTATTCAGTCAGCTGTGTGAATATTTTGGTATATATAACTGCATTATATTGCTACATGAGATGGGGAAAGGTTTCACAAAGATGTGAGATGGGGAAGAGTGATGCTCATTGTATGTACATAACAGGGCTCAAACTTAAGAATTTGTCTCCCATGGTGATTTTTAAAAGACTTGCAGTTGATGAAACAGTCCACTGACAGCAGTTTTGAGTCTGCCTGTGGCAATTTGCTTAAAAGTGACATTTGCAGCACACAAACCTGACTGAAAGGCTGTCTTGTTATATGTAGACATCTTTTAAATGTTAACTATTGACAGATTATGTGATAATGTTCACCATTGTTGAGGAGCATCACCGAGGGCACAAAAGTGCTATTAGTGATGGTCTACCTATTGTAATTTATATCTCAATGATGGTAATTGCCGTTGGTGCTGCCATTAAGTTCAAGCCCCGCATAATACAGTACTCCTAACAGATGAATTTGACTTATTTCAGATTGATTCCATAGAATATAACTGTAATCTGTGTTCTCTTTAACATGGAATGACAAATCCTGCATGTAAGACGGGGAAAGGTGATGCTCAGTGTATTTACAAATAACTGTTAACAGATATTCTTAGTTTTTCAGAATGAGTGACTCCCATAACTCTAATCTGTTGATTCTGTTTCAGACTGAGTGACTCATATAACTCTTGTCTTGTGTTACTGATGTTTCAGATTGAGTGACACATCATGCACCTGAGATGGGGAAGGGTGATACTCAGTTGATTTACATATAACTTTAACCAATATTCTATTTGTTTTATATTGAGTGACACACATAAACTCTAATCTGTTCTTTGGGATCGATCCCCTTTGGGCTATTTCTCATTCCATCCAGATTGAGTGACACATCCTGCACATGAGATAGAGATGGGTGATGCTCAGTGTATTTATATGTCTGAGTGATACACATAAATAACTCTAACCTGTGTGTTCTATTGTTTCAGATTGAGTGACACATCCTGCACGTGAGATGGGGAAGGGTGGCAGCAAGCTGAAGCCAGAGATGCTGGAGGACCTGCGGGCCAACACACAGTTCAACGAGGAGGAGCTCCAGGAGTGGTACAAGGGTTTTCTCAAGGACTGCCCCAGTGGCCACCTTTCTGTGGAGGAGTTCAAAAAAATATACGGAAACTTTTTCCCATATGGTGACGCTTCCAAGTTTGCAGAGCATGTGTTTCGTACGTTTGACACAAATGGTGATGGCACCATCGATTTTAGAGAATTTATCTGTGCTCTTAGTGTCACATCGAGGGGAAAGCTCGAACAGAAATTAAAGTGGGCTTTTAGTATGTATGATCTAGATGGGAATGGATACATTTCAAGAGGAGAGATGCTTGAAATTGTTACGGTGAGTTTTGAATTATATCTTTTATTTACTTATGTCATCAGACTTCTGGCTTGTAGGTATTGGGTTCGTATTCCACCTGAGGCAGTGGGGTATTTTTCATGCCAGTACTGGCTCCAACCCGAAGAAAGTGCACTGCTAGGCTCAATGGATAGATGTAAGACCATATACACTGAGTTTCAACCACGTCACGGATGTGATTATGGGTGTGTCTCCCAAATGTATGACCCCACATAGGGGATGATTACCCAGCATGCACTGCAGGTTCCGTGTATCCCGTGTTCGGGTAATATCGAGATAGCTCATCTGACAGCAAGAGTGTAGCACGAACCTTTCAAATGGAAATACTGTGGCTTCACCATTCATCTCATCATCATCCTTGTTTGTAATGTCCAAAAATACAACAACAAAAAATCTTTGTTTCTGTGTTAAATGTTTGTGGTGTGTTTGTTTTGTTTTTTTGTTTTAAAATAAATAAATAAATTATTTACTGCATACTGCACAGTAATGTTTTGTTTTAGCTGATGCATCATAATTTGAATATCAAGGAATGGAATATCTGTTTAACAACACCTCAAAACAATGGCTATTGGGTGTCTTAATGTGGTTACTTTAACATTTAGTCTAGAGACAAAGAGAGGAAACCTGCTGCCACATAGGATACATAGCAAGGGATCTTTTATATGTACTTTCCCACAGAAAGGACAGTACAAACAGTCTTTTATAGACTACCTGTAAGACGACGATTGGGATGAGTCCACTGAAGACAATCAATCTATCAACCCATTTGTCTCAAGCTAGTACTCTACCATTGAGCTACATTGTATATTCCATTCTTCATTTGTATATCAAAAGTCAATGGTATGTGTAGACCTGACCTGATAAATGTACATTAAAGATATGTTGCTGCTGTATGTTATGAATAATGTCAATACAAGGGTGCAGTGCATTTGAAGGGGTAGAGGTGCTGCTCTTAAATATTTTTTTGCCAAAATACTGAAACAGCAACTGCCCCCCACTTCTGATACCTCTGCAATAGATTTCTTCTCTCATTGTCTTGACCTACTAATGGTTTATCCAAGGCCATGGTATGTGCTGTCCTGTCTGAGAGACATTAATATAAAATATCCCTTGCTGCTAATGGAAAAATATAGCAGGTTTCCTCTAAGTCTGTGCATCAGAAATTACGAAATGTTTGACATCCAATAGCCAGATGATTAATAAATGAGTTTGCTCTAATGTTATTAATGTTATTGGTGAAAAACAAACAAGATTATACCAACATTGTGTAGACAAGGCATTGAAATATGTCAAACAGCTAATAAATATAGTTTTAAAGTATTGTTTTCCTAACCTCTTAAAGAAAACAAGTTCATCTTTGTCACCTAATAGCCACTGTGTTTGTTATGCTGGGGTGTCATTATTCATTCATTCATATTAAAAATGTCTTAATTACTGCTTGGATCAACTACTCTTTTAGTAAGTCTTTTATTTAAATGACAACCTTTAATCTATGTCAATTTTGAGCCTTCCTACAGCAATTTTAAACAAGTAATATTTGCAGAAAATAAATACAAAATTAAAACCACACAATTATCACCTCAATCAATGGCAGTAATTTTTATCCATTGGCAAAAAACTACCATCAATAAAGTCCTAGACCTATGGCTATTCATGTTGTAGCTGTGGCAGGGTTTTATCACCTATGTTTCTAGACTCGGCATTATTTTCCACTATTCCTAAAAAACTATGTTGTTTTTTATTCACAATATTGGAGTAAAAAATTCCTAATCATTGTTAATAATTATAATTTGTTATCATATAAAGGCATATTCTGAAAACAGTAACAGTAAGACTAGATATTAATTTGAATGAATTACAAGTATATATATATATGGATTAGTCTTTTCGATTCTAACAAGATGCTTTTTAACTGAAACTGAAAATTCAAAAACTTTGTAAAACAATGCTAACATTTCCAAAGTCAAAAGCCATGGGTGTCAAGTAAAATTGTAGAAATAAAACCCTGTGTGGTTATGGCTGTTACGTTTGAACCCTACTATAGACATGAAATTGTTATGTGATAACGAATGATTGAAGATTATTTATGGGTGAATGGGACATTACAAAACATGTTTTTTGTAAGTGCCATTCAACTAGCATTAACATGGTAAATGTCAAGTCTTTAGACTGTTATGTCTACACACTGTCCTCTGGCGTGTCGAAATTATGCTTTATCATTTTATTGCCTCTTCAGAATTGATCAGTTGACAGTTATTTTTAACTTCATCTTGAAATGTTCGTCTTGAAGAGTTTGATTTACAATTGTGTACTGCTTTATAAATCGAACCCATTAATTGAAGACTACATTAAAAGTACATTGAAACCCCACCTAGTGACCACCTTATTTCTAAAACCATCCTACTATAAAGACCAATATTTTAAAGATCGGAATATTTTTAGTCTTTTTATTTTTTAACTTGTACATGTATGTGGTATGTGTGTATGCAGCCCTTGAAATTTGGACAAGTTTGCTATGGCAGTTAAGTGCTGTCGCAAATCAATTTTGCAACGGCACTACAGTGGCAATTTTAAAGAATTTTAGAGTATTGCTGTCAGAATTCTTAATATATGATCCACTGTTGTAATAATATGCTAAAATATAACATCTCAACTTTACTTTCGTAAGCTTCTATACTGGAATAAACCAATTTATATTAATTATGAAAACTGAGCTATACACAATAATAAATTTATGCTTTTTTTCTGGGATCTGTAATTGGACAGAGTTCAGAGAGAAATGCTTACAGACTTTTCACCACTCACAGATTTGCGACGGCAATGAAATGCTGTCGCAAATCAAGTTTGCGATAGCTTTTGTGACATCATTGCTGATTGACGTCACGAATTTTGAGGGCTGTGTATGTATTCATGTATAGCGTGGCCCAGTGGTACAGTGCCCGCCTGATGCGCGGTCGGTCTAGGATCGATCCGCGTCAGCTGACCACTGAGGTTTTTTCTCGACATAACCATATGTCCGACGCCGATATAACCGTAATTAAAATGTGTTGAGTGCGTCGTTAAACAAACCAAAAAAAAATAAAAAATAAAAATATTCATGTACATGTAGTTGCATTGAAAAAGAACACTTAAATAATAGCAGTTAAAAGGGACCACATCATATCTTATTTATGGTGTATAAAAAGGGATGATTTTAAATCTAACTGAATACCAGATACTGTAGTGTTGTCTGTTTGCTGAGGTTTAACACAAGTTCTCTTTTTTTTTCACCCATCGAAGGAAACAATAATAATAAATTGAATTTCAAAGTCCATATTATGGTGAATTTGGTATGTTTTAAAGGGGCTATTATCTTCTTGCAAGATAAAACATTAAACACTGTTTTTCTGGCCTTGTTTGTCCATGTAGGTTAATGTACTCTTGGCTCTGTCACAAAAAAATAATAGTAGAAAGACATTTCAAGGAATTTACTTCAATTTACAGCACTTCAACATGCACACTTATTCTCTGAGAGAGAGGAAAATTACATCGCCCACTTTACTTAAAACAGTCTGGAAAAACAAATTGTACAGATAATTTTTCTGTGGTGGAATTGTCAGCAGCATTTCAAATGATTAATTACACTTGTGTTGACATTTGGGTCTCCATTTGGCTTTAGTTAATTCTGTATTGCACTAAATGGGCCGAGATGTAAATATATCCGGGATGGAAATGCGGGGAGATTTGTGTTTTCGTGGATTGGTGCCTCGCATGATGCATGTCATGCCAACCTTCATCCCTGGGCTCAGGCGGACACTCTGTCATCCTGTCACGAGCACGGAATCCAGGTCAACCTTTACGTATTGATTGTCTTTCGATGTGTATTCTGCAAAGGAAAGGAAATAAATTTATTTATTTAATGACAACTCAGCACATTTTTTAAACTATGACTGTTTGGTGTCTAGTGCATCTTTCAATATTTGATCAAGAAAGATACAAAATTGGCTGCTGCTACATCTACATGTACATACATCTAGGAAGAAGCCAGTAATATGGTTTTATCATGATCCCACCAATGATCAGCCATAGACTTGTCTGGTATCTAGATGAAGATATAGAATTGTTTATCAATATCATTTTTTTAATTATTTTTTTTCAAGGATGTATTCATCCATAATCAACACTTACATGCATTGACTGCTGTTTGATGGGCGTGATCACGCCCACGCCTGTAAAGCACCCCTAAAACATATCTCTGCATGAAAACAAATGCTCTCTTTAACAAATTTGCAAGATGAAAATTTTATACTGTTAACTTAAATTGAAACTGAAACCAAAAGCTTTCGTTCAGAAAAAGAAAACAGTGGTGTCTTCCTTAATATAAAATGTATCAACTGTTCTCATTGGATGTATATAAGCAGAAGTCATACTGTCATTTCCGATCATTCAGAACACTTCGGCCTATTACTATTTGTAATCAGCTGAGGTATTCCGAATGATCACATATGTGCAGAATGGGTGGGTGAGGTTTGTTGGTTTTGTAGCAGTCTTGCAAATTAATTGTAACCAATGTCAAAATAAAATGATATTGCTAATGCTATGTTTATTTACTTGTTTACGTTCTAGTAACTTCCTGTTATATATAATTATCGGTTTTACAGGTGTGCAGAAAGTACTTCTTCACTTACCAAATGCGAGTAAAAATTAACGAACGAGTTAAAAAATGCAACTTCCAGTTCGATGGGCGATCGATCTTTTTCTGATTGATTGTATTGTAATTTTATTTATTTATTTTGCATTGAATCCGCGTCTATGCATCATCCATGCAATTATTCCATACTATTTAAACAAACGGTTCAGTAGAATGTCATACATTCACCACATTGCGAATAGAAGACTTCCAAGTTCAGAACTGCACGAGCACGACATTCCGGAAATGGGTTATAGTGAAAACAGAACCATGCCAAAATGGCCCTAAACGAAAATGGAACCAAAGTGGACATAATGGAAGCTAACTTTGGCTGAAATGGCACCAGTCTATGGCTATATATGGCTGAAACGGAACCCACCAAAATGCATGGCTAAATCGGTATCATTACACAAACGAAATGCAATCAAATGAAATGCAGTTACAGCTTCAAAAAAATATATCATTCTCACCATTACACTGAGGTGCTGTTATATCCAAATCAGTTTTATTTTCGCCAACAAAAATGGTTCTGCATTAATAGCTGTTCCAGTTGAGCCTAATTCCCAGGAAATGTGACGTATCAAAGGTCAATAGTTCCTAAACATTAGTTGTCTACATTGAAAGTGTGTTAGTGATATGTAATTTTTTAAATTATAATTGTGTAAATCTATATTCAGAAATGTGAATAACATAGTCTTGATCAGAACATTTCAACATGTATTCATTTGGGGTTTGATTTCGTTCTTTTGCCATGTGATGTTGATAACTTACCAAGTGCCCTTAATGTTTTTGTCATTAAATATATCACTATATATAAAAATATTGCTAAACAAAAGTATATTTTCTAGGCTGGCAGACTAGTAGAAATTCTGGTGGGCTAGTACATTTTAGTTGGTTCTGGTTTGGCAAGCTTGTGAATTATTTTCCATTTCTGCACCTGAAACGTTTTACTTTAAAAATGTTTGTTTGTTGTCAGGGGTCAGAAATTAGCGGTTTCCAAATTTGTCGCGGACCTTTATGCCTGATGTCGTGTAAACTTCAAAAGAACAGTGATTAATAATTAACTGTTTGACAGTGGTGGTTATATAGTGATAGTCGAAAAGTTAATCAGTGAGAATGGTTAGTAATTAATTATTAATGAGCAGTTAAAACTTCAAAATGACAGTGATTAAATTAATATTTATTTGATGATAATTAGTGGTAAATTTGTTAATAGGACAAAAATGAAAAATAAGGATGGTTAGTATAATTATAAACAGGGTGGGGTTGGGATTGAAAGTTCCGGTCAAATGAAAAAAACTTGGATTTTACATATAAAAGTCCTTGTCCCCAAATGACCGGGATGACATAGCCGGGTTTGCTACGCGTTGGACTCCTCAATCACCAAATCAGTTATGGCGGTATTGTTAAACATAAAGAACTCTTGCTGTTTTTTGGAAAGTAGTCATGTGGCGGCAGTGGATTTTATCTGTGACCAAGTGACTGTGCATTTGCCATCCAATAAGTGCTGATTAGAAGTCAATGTCTTCTAGTAGGCTTACATTTGTTCGAATTTTTGCTATGTATCATTTATTATTTATACATTAGTACGACTGAAAAGAAATGGTTTCTCATTGTGGATCTGTGGCCAGGCCATTTTACATGCATACCACAGCTTAATGCAACTTATTAATGTACATTTCGGAACAAAAGTTAGTGTATTATTCTCGAGTATAACCAAGCATCATCATATTGATTGGCAATATATATTAAAACAAATCTGGGGACCCCGCTCCATCTACGAATCCATGCCTTCAGCGCTTGCATTTGATGAGTTCTGTCTACATGAAATCCCACCCCCTCGCTGAATAGATATTAATTTTATTGTTGAATATTATTGTCAGTTTGGTGACATTTACATTAACAATTAAGGTCCACGAAATCACAGAATTCAAGGCGGAGTGGTTGTACACTGATATTGATGATTTTGATATTTGTTACAGATAGTCCAATATAAGAGTACATTATTGCTGAAAGTTAGTTGCTGTTTTGTTGGAATAAACTTAAACAATTTAAATAGCAACTAACATCTTTAGTTAAAACCTGTTAGTTTTATTATTTAAAGCCTGCAATATTATATCAGGAGTCGAAAAGCTGCCATCCTGAATTATTTTTTCTTCTTTTTTTTCTGCTGTCCCAT
>JAECMU010379885.1:265-10965 GCA_016106625.1 Dracogyra subfuscus
GTGGTGCGTTGTTGTCATTTTTGAAGAAACAAGGTCGATCTCAGTCTAAGAAGCAGCTCACACAGATGTGTTCTGATGCTGCTAATGGAATGGCCTATCTCGCCGGCAAAGGCTGCATTCACAGGTGAGTTAGGCTGCTAACGGTATGGCCTATCTCGCCAGGAAAGGCTGCATTCACAGGTGAGTTAGGCTGCTAATAGAATGGCCTATCTCGCTGGCAAAGGCTGCATTCACAGGTGAGTTAGGCTGCTAATGGAATGGCCTATCTTGCGGGCAAAGGCTGCATTCACAGGTGAGTTAGGCTGCTAACGGAATGGCCTATCTCGCAGGCAAAGGCTGCATTCACAGGTGAGTTAGGCTGCTAACAGAATGGCCTATCTCGCTGGCAAAGGCTGCATTCACAGGTGAGTTAGGCTGCTAATAGAATGGCCTATCTTGCTGGCAAAGGCTGCATTCACAGGTGAGTTAGGCTGCTAATGGAATGGCCTATCTCGCCGGCAAAGGCTGCATTCACAGGTGAGTTAAGCTGCTAACGGAATGGCCTATCTTGCTGGCAAAGGCTGCATTCACAGATGAGTTAGGCTGCTAACGGAATGGACTAGCTTGCCAGTAAAGGCTATATTTATGGCCGTCCTGCTGTAAAACCTGTACACTGTGTTTGTGGCCATTCTGCTGTTAGTAGAGGGTCTTGTTTCTTAATCTGCATTCATTTCAACTTATTTTTGTGCTTATATCCAGTTACGGTTCAAGCATGCCGTCCTGGGCACACACCCCTCAGCTATCTGGCCTGTCTCTCCAAGGACAGTGGGTTAGTGAGAGAGAAGAAAGTGTGGTGGTCTTACACGTACCCATTGAGTCATTAAAACTCACTCTGGGTGGAGCTGGTATCGGGCTGCGAACTCTGTACCTACCAGCCTTATGTCCGACGGCTTAACCATGACCACCACTTGGGCCAGTTTTTCTTTACCTGCCATTCCTTTCTTTTTCTTTGCAGAGACCTAGCAGCTCGGAATTGTCTTGTTGGAGACAAGAATGTTGTGAAAATCTCCGACTTTGGAATGTCCAGAGAGGAGCAAGAGTATACAGTGTCCGAGGGAATGAAGCAAATCCCTATAAAGTGGACTGCTCCAGAAGCACTAAATTATGGTTGGTTGTTTTGGGCTTTTTGGGAAAGTCTATTTTCATTTTGGGTGTGGTTGAACGTTTTGAGATTTGCCTGTCTTATTGTCCAGGGCCCTGTTTTACGAAGCGACCTTGGTGATAAGATCATCATAAGTGCGTAAAGTAGTGCACTGTTTGACTGTGAATATTTCATGGCAGAGGGCTATGAAGGGCAACTATTTGACTGAAGGGACAGGGGAGAGCATGTAGTTTGTAAACATGTGTATCTTGTTGACATTGAAGACTTGTTTGTGGTAATTCCGGCCCATGCAAAAGTAGTGCTTTCTGTGTCAAATGGGTGTGCTCCGGCCTGGTTTAGAGAGTGTGTCTGTTTAAACCAATATGCTGTGAGAAAGAGCTGGACAGCAGGGGTTGTCCTTTTCAGGGTATTTGTCCCTCAGGCAGGCAAAGGTACATACAAAAATCCACGGGCCTGCTGATATTAATAAAAATGTTATAGCCACTAAGGCTGTATAGAAACATATAGCAAAATTAATTGTGGTCTGAGACCATATCGGTTTGTGACATATTTTCATAATGTTTCAGACTGATAAATGTCTATGTGGGATGTATGCTCTTTCTTGATGTGATACATTTTTTCAATTTGGATGATTGTGTACTTATTAATTTTTTGTGTGTTTTGTTTAACGACTGACTCAACACATTTTAACTACGGTTATATCGGTGTCGGACATATGGTTATGTCGAGAAAAAACCACAATGGTTAGCTGACGGGGATCGATCCGTACTTATTAAAGACAGCATGCATCTGTGTGTGATGTATTGTGTTATAGAATCCTAATGTACACGTAGGACATATTTTCATTTGGGATGATTGTTTACTTATTATGTTTTAGGTCGGTATACAACTATGTGTGATGTATGGAGTTATGGAATCCTGATGTGGGAGATATTCTCATATGGAACGACTCCGTATCCAGGCTGGCCAAATGCTCAGGCTAGGGAGAAGATTGAAGAAGGTTACTATATTGTTCTGTTTGTGGTGGAATCTATGTCAATCTCGATACAGCACTCTAACTCTCCTTCCTTCCTCTGTCTCTGTCTCTGTCTCTGTCTCTGTCTCTGTCTCTGTCTCTCTCTCTCTCACTCTCTCTCTCACACACTCTCCTTCATTCACTCTTTCCTTCACTCCCTTGCTCTCTCTCTCTCTCTCTCTCTCACACACTCTCTCCTTCATTTTCTCTTTCCTTCACTCCCTCGCTCTCTCTTTCTCTCTTTAAACATTGCTAACATTAAACTAACATTGATTTCCTTTCATTAAAGGGACATACCCTAGTTTCAACCCGTGAAAATAACACTAAGTTTAGTTAATGTAGAAACCTGAAACACATTTGGATAAAGTTGCAGTGGAATTAAACTGAGTCTGTCACTTTGAAATGGTGCAATACCCTCTAAAAACGGACTAAAACACGACTCCACAATGTTTTCTTCTCAGTGGCACGTGCCTTTTTAAAAAGATGATAAATGTAATTTGTGATATTAAATTCACCAGGATGACCAAAAACACATCGAATGTACGGAGATTGATCATCTAAACCATAAAAACTAAGTAAAGTATGATTTCAGTTGTCAAAAACTGGCTATAATAGTCAAACATATACCTTAGTGTTTAAAAACTAGGGTATGTCCCTTTAATTTGATAACCATTGTGTTGTGTTGCAGGTTACCGAATGCCAGCACCAGCGGGGTGTTCCGATGATGTGTACAGGTTGATGAAGCGATGCTGGGAATACCAACCAGAGGACCGGCTAAAGTTTGACGATATTTATAGTGAACTGGAAAAAATTCTCAAAAGACTATGATTTTTTTTAAATGCCATAATAAGAATTCTGTTGATTATTTAAAACGTCCGAATGCATCATTCCTTTGCTCCTCTCAACACTGTGCCTTGTATCATTTCACTTGATGAAAACTTGTGTGGGTGCTTTGTAGAGATTTTCTTGTGTCAACGCTGGCAAAAAAAGAAGATGATGATTACACCAGTGTGTAGTAAAATTAAATTGGACTTGGAAGTGGTATTAACAGTGTTTTTGGTCAGATCTGATCTAATGAACACTGGTGATGAATTGCTGAATGAATTTAATAATAGAGGCTTTTTTGGAATTGATTGGTTGCACAAAACGTGTTTGTATGGTTACTAAATGCCAGCTAGTTTTTGTTAGACCGTGGAAGCTTGTCTTGTTTTGTGCTGCTAGACAACACTCACTGTACAGTATGATGCCTAAATGATGTCATTGAGTCCCGAGTCACATGCTGCCTGAAGAAGACTACTTTGAATCATGTACTGCCTTGAGACTGCTATGCATCAGTAGTTCCATGTTGCTTGAAGACTTTTAGAGTCATCCAAGTCTTAATTGTTGCTGCCTGAAGACTATCATGTGCTGCTTCAAGACCTCCATGAGACAAGTTGGTGCTGCCTGAAGACTACTTTGAATCATGTGCTGCCTTGAGACTGCTATGCATCAGTAGTTCTATGCTTCGTGAAGACTCACGAGTCATCTGAGTCTTAATTGTTGCTGTTTCAAGACCTCCATGCGTCAAGTTGGTGCTGCCTGTAGACTACCGAGTCATGAGTCATATGGTGCCTCGAGTCTTGTATGAGTTATGACTCCTGTGCTGCATCAAGACTCATGAGTCATCTGAGTCTTAATTGTTGCTGCTTCAAGACCTCCATGAGTCAAGTTGGTGCTGCCTGTAGACTACCAAGTCATGAGTCATATGGTGCCTTGAGTCTTGTATGAGTTATGACTCTTATGCTGCATCAAGACTCATGAGTCATGGATTGAGTTAACGCTGCCCAAAGACTGCCAACAAGTCGATTACTGCTTGACAACTTCATTAAATTGGTGTTGCTTGAGAATACCAAGAGTCATGAGTCATGAGTCATGGTGCCTGAAGAAAACAGAAGTCATTAACTGCCTGAAGACTTGCCTCTTTTAAGACCTGTCAGTCATATGCTTCGTAAGACATGTTTCAAGTTGCTGCTGCAGTCACATCACCATGAGTCATGCTACCTGATGACTCTTTTGAGTTGTGTGTTATGCGCTGCCTGATGACTCATGAAGTCCGATCACCATGAGTCATGCTACCTGATGACTCTTTTGAGATGTGTGTTATGCGCTGCCTGATGACTCATGAATTGTGTGATATACTCCCTTGAGATTACCATGAGTCACATAATACCCAGAGATTGCTTTGAGGTGATCTTCAACAGTTCCCATATGGACCAGACTAAGTCCTTTCTGTTCTATGCAGGCTAGTAGACATATTCTAGTTGTGCTGATAGAATAAAAAAAAATAAAAAATTGACATAAATTAAATATTTTTTAAATTATTTTATTTGATATGCAATTTGTTAAACCATATATCTGGGGTGGAATCTATGATAGAATTTTAAAAACAAAAATTGACATAAATTAAATATTTTTAAAATTATTTTATTTGATATGCAATTTGTTAAACCATATATATCTGGGGTGGAATCTATGATGTCATTTTTGATGTCAATTATATCCCATCATTCCTTGTAACAAACTGTGTCTTTGTCCATCTGTCAAATTTTCATTTATAGTCACTCAGGCCAGTGCTTTAGCAGTTAGATCAGTTGGTAGATATTTATAAAATTTTATATTTTCTATTTTATTCCAAGGGATAAACGACAGCTCTTGAAATGATTGTTATACATCATGCTATACCAAACAATATTTTTTTTATAGATCATCTATTGTTATTTTTAATTTTTAGGGAATTGCATTATGTGAACTAAGCTAAGGATTTGTTCACAACTGATAACATGAGATGGTGTTGGGGGAGAGTTCATGTACATGCTGACTGCTTAGGGCACGTTTGTTTTTCACTGGTTGTTGATATTAATGTATTTAGTATATAAACCTCCCTGAAATTGCTGTAAAATGGTATTTCAGAGCCTTTGAAAATTTCCAGGAAGCATACTTCCATGCTCATTTGTCTCAAGAATTCATCTGCCACCCCCCCCACCCCCCACCCCCCGCTACCATACAAAATTCTAGCTGCAGTCTTGCACCTCCGAAATTAAATGTTATTTGAACCAGGTATGCATAGCGGGCAGCATAGCCCAGTGGTCCAGTGCCCTCCTGATGCACGGTCGGTCTAGGATCGATCCCCGTCAGCTAACCACTGGGGTTTTTCTCGACATAACCATATGTCTGACGCCGATATAACCGTAATTACAATGTGTTGAGTGCATCGTTAAACAAAAAACCTATATAAAAAAGTATGCATATGCAATAAGTGGCATACCCACCTGACAAAGTGATAATGACTGTGACCAATTTTGGTAGCACTCTTAATGAGATTACAAAGGCCATAATTTATATATTTGTTATGTAAATACTAATTATTTCATTGTGTGTATATTATTTTGTTTTAAACTCATTTGTTACATCACTGGCTAAAAGCTGGCTTTGCCATGTTAACAATTTGGCATCGTTAACATCAGATGATATTAGATATTAGTCATCCGGCTTTTATTTCTCAAATTTAGCTTGATGGTCATGGGTCTGTCTTCTGGAAGTTTTGCTTTATATACCTGTAAAATTGGTCATTTACATTTTAGCTTTGAAAACATAAAAGTACACGATAGGCCTACATGTACAGGTATATTGATTAAAACTAATTTTTAATACTATTTTTTTATATTTTATTTTATTTTGTTCAGCAGTTATTATATATGATGTTAAAATAATCGTTAATGTTTAAATGTACATGTAAACGATGAACAGTTACGAATGCATCATATGTTTTGGGGAATGGTATCAAAGTGTAGCATAATTTCATTCTTTTTTAAGAACAAGTAAAATGTCCCTAATTAAACAGAAATTGTGTTGGTCTGATCGCCATATTATCTATATCTGTGGCATAAATATTTAAGATTTGAATAGGATTATAAAATATATCTGAAGCTACATGTAAATGTGTTAAAAAAGCATGTACATGTTCTTTGACCTCCACCTAGCGAGCAACCTTTTTATTCGTTACGATAAACCACAAAATGTTAATTTATTTTCTGTTTCTGTTTTCCCCCCCTCAATCTATGATCATACCATATCACACGAAAAACCACCAATGACATTTTCAGTAGATTTACTTCTAAAAACTAAATGATTGGAATAAACTGGAAATGAACATTCAAACTAAACTGAATGATGCTTCAAACTACAAACCTCTCTTAACTGCAATGCACCATTGCTATAATTTACATTCCAGCTCCCAGTTATCTTCATAGGAACAGCTTTTAATTCTGATTAAAGGCGCAAACTAGTTTCAGTCATAGAAAATGGAGACTAAGTTAAAGGGCCGATCACACTGGCCCGAATGCCATTCCGTTTGTTTTCCGAATAGGAATTTCGGTGTTCGGGGAGCGAACGTATCATATTCGGGAAATATTCGGTGTGTTCTAGGAGCATACTGGCTGTTCAGATCTGTACGGATGCATTCGGAACAGCATTCAGTAGGTTCAAACATTTGTTGTGCATGTTCAAAATAATTTTCATCGACAATCCGAATGTGGCGTCCACGTGTATTCGGGAAGTATTCGTGAAGCAATTTAGGAGCATACGGCATGTATGGAAAATGCTCGGGAAGCATGCGTCTAGTTCTTGGTGCATTCGGAATGAAAATTTGGAGGTGCTGGGTTCCGTATGCTTTCCGAACACCCCGAATGGACTAGAACATGACGAAATCTTTCTGAAAACGTGCGGAAAGCGTTCGGTTCATTCTAGGTTGATTCGCTGTGTTCTGAAAGCATTCGGAAAGCGTTTGGAAAGGAAACCTTTCCAAGTCAACATGCGAGAAGTATTCGGTCTATTCTGAAAGCATTCTGAAACCATACGGAAAACATTCGGAAAACAAATGGAAAGCATTCGGTGATACATTTGGGAAAACACATTCGGAAGGACATTCGGTCAGTTCAAAAAAATCACACCACTTTCGTATATGGAAAACAAATGGAAGCTCATTCGGGCCAGTGTGATCGCCCCATTAGTCAGTCAACAAACCTACAACACACATTTGGATAAAGAGAGAGAAGCTAAACTCTGTGCTTTTTAAATATGGAAATATTTGTTAAAAATAACTAGAGCTCATCTTGATAAGCATTACTTCTTAGACGAACATGCATTTTTAGAATGATTAAAAATACACTTTTGGGTATGAAAATCCTAATAATTGATATTTATTTTGTGTTATATTGTTTAAAATGTTTGGGGGGTTTTCCTGTGCATTACTAATACTATTACTAAATGATTTAAAACCAATGTTTTTTAAATTCCATTCCCAGTATTGTGCACTTTAGGAAATTACTTGTGTGTACATTTACATGTTGTGTGTATGTCGGTGGTATGTACATTACATGTCTTACTTAGTAACTACTGCTACTTTGTTACTTATTTTACTTATTTGAAGCAATATACTTGGTATCTTGTCTGGTAGAACTGTGAAGCAATCGATAAACTGCAGAACTCTGACATACCAATGTCACCGATGGCAATAGCCGTTATTAAGATATTAAAGCTGCTATCTCTGGTTTCAGTCGTATACAATCAAGTTCTAAATTCAAATACAAGCATAACTGCACTTTTAATTCACTCGCGAGTTGTCGTTATTAACGCATATCGTCAAATGCTTACTATATAGTTCGAACAATGCTCGCCATTTAGTAATACCGAATGTATGTTAACTGCCAATTTCAGCAGACACGCATGGCGACGTTCTAAACACCGGACTCGTACGCCTTTTTATAATGTGTGTTGTGGTATGGTCTATACAAAACTAATTGGACATCCTATATTACCATAGTACAGAAGGATTTTTAAAGTGATACTTCAGATATTATAAAAGTGCTTAATAAAAGAGTTAACTTGTATCGGATATTAGTAACAATAAGACTGTGAAAATTAGTCTTGATTGTTATTTTGTTTCTGTGTTGTTTGATATAAAGATACTCTTAAAGTCTTTAAAACACTAAAATTCTTAAGTTGTAGTAAATAATAAAAATTAGCATAACAGTGTTTAAACAGGTAATGTTTAGAACGTCGACATGAGTGTCTGCTAAAATTGACTGCTCGGTTTCTGTAATGCAACAATAGCCTCCCCGTCAGCTAACCACTGGGGTTTTTTCTCGACATAACCATATGTCCGACGTCGATATAACCGTACTTATAATGTGTTGAGTGCGTTGTTAAACAAACAAACAAAAAGCAACAATAGCCGATCCGTACTATTTTTAGCCTAGTGAGGGCCCGCTAAAAGTGTCCCACTTTCAAAATACAGGGTTTATTTTTAACTTGGAAGCACCAGCATAGCGAATCCAGTGCTGAGTGTGGCGTCTTATATGCACCAAATGTGACTGGATTAACTGTTCTAAATGCTTAAATAATAAAAATATTCCAGACATAGCAGCTTTAAGATATTAATTGCCATAGGTCAAGAGTGTTTCTCTAGGCTCTTCATTCTTTACACCAGTTTACATTATCTGCCATTTTCTAATATAATCAGTACATTTAAAATATGTCTACATAAAGCAAAATAACCATTCAAACTTATTTATTTGCCACAAAAATCTTTCATTTTTTTAATTGGGCTGTTTCACACACAGCAGTTTTAGTTTTAAATTGTCGTAGGAGATAAATTATTAAGTTCAATTCCTGAAACTGGTCCGATGAATTTTGTTTTTAATAATCTGTTTAAAGCGGGCAGCATAGCCTAGTGGTACAGTGCCTGCCTGATGCGCGGTCGGTCTAGGATCGATCCCCGTCAGCTCACCACTGGGGGTTTTCTCTCGACATAACCATATGTCCGACGCCAATATAACCGTACTTATAATGTGTTGAGTGCGTCGTTAAAAAACATAAATTAATTTTTTTTAATAATAATCTGTTTAACTTGAAAGAGAACCATTTATTATTCAACTCATAGCTATCTGTAATTACGCCATTATATGTTTGAAATTATATGCTATCATTCAGTCGTCATAATATTATAATATTTTTTGTATTATTTTTTTTTTGTTATTAAAATTTGCTCATTCTCTGAAAGTATTATGCATTATAATTGTTATTTTGGTAATATATATTTTAGATACCAAAATAATGTTTAAAAAAAATAATTCAGGAATTTTTTTTACTCTTACCCCATTCACAAGCCAACACTATTGTTCTTTATCTGTTTCACCCTGGGTTTACCTGGCCAAATTAGCCAATTGCAAATTTTTTATATAAAGTACTTTTCTTTTCTTTTTTTAAATTTTTTTTATATATAAAGTGGCTGCAACATTTGATAATAAAATATTTATTAAATTAACCACATTTTAATCAATTTCCCAGGGAAAAAATGCTACATATCTGAAAATTGGCTAAACCAAAATTTGATCCAGGGTGAGTCCACTGCACCACATATTTCCATATAGCCGTAGTTAAAAATGTGCTGAAGTTTCCTAACATTAATATTCCTTTTTCGTTTCTGTTCTGTTCTCTAGCTATATGTATCTACATTATTCCATAGCATGCATATGGCCTTTTCATAGACTAGAAGTGCTTCATGAGTGCAGGTACATCAGGCCAGTGTATGTGCTGTCCTGTCTAGGGAAGGGGTATGTGTTGCAAATAGCTTCTTGTTACATATGTTCTAGGCATGGTGTCAGAATGACCATGTGATAGGTTGCTAATACAGGGTTCTTATGCGTCCTGGAAATCCTGGAATGTCCTGAAATTCTGTGATTTTAGAATCCAGGCCTGGAATGTCCTGGAAAAAGCAGTAAATCTTATTGTGTCCTGGAAATGTCCTGGAAATTTAGGCCAAAAATGTGGTGGGTTATTTTTCCTCAACTTTACTTTTGTTGTTCTCATGACCTGTCTACATTTAGACAACAATTTCTTCTAAAAACATTCATTGTTTGAACATTTCCTGTCCTAGAAAAATAAGAAAAAGTCCTTGAATTTCATGTTTTTACAAGTGTAAGAACCCTGTAATAGAGCTAATTTAAAATGAACTGTAGTGTTAAACATACCTCTGATGGGGAATAATATTCTTGGTTTGTAAAAATAACTGTGACACCAGCACAGTGGCTGAAGTAACCCCAGTAGATCATGCAATGTTTTTTTTACAGTTTTTTTTATAAAATATAGTGGCCCCAGTTTATGAAACATGTTATTCTTAAATGCACGTGTTTAAGCATTGTGCATGTACATGTAGTTACCCATGTATAAGTAAAAAACAGGCTTTGTAAAGTAGCACAGTATGTTTTTAATATTAAAGAGTATATTTAGCGTTTCTTTAAAATAAATGACAGTAGAATTATGAGGGGCTCCCGGGAAGTAGCTCAATGGTACAGCGCTCACTCGATGCGCGGTCGGTCTGGGATCAATCCCCGTCGGTCGGCCTATTGGGCTATTTCTCGTCACAGCCAGTGCACCACGACTGGTATATCAAAGGCCATGGTATGTGCTATCCTGTCTGTGGGATGGTGCATATAATAGATCCCT
>JAECMU010380765.1:0-11553 GCA_016106625.1 Dracogyra subfuscus
AGGGTGGGCTAGTGTACTTAACTGTGTTGTCTGATGGGGTGTAACAAGAGGGTGGGCTAGTGTACTTAACTGTGTAGTCTGTTGGTCAAATTGGACAAACCGAACATGTTGTTTTTCCAACATGTTAGTGTTTTTCAACATGTTGATTTGATTCAACATGTTGATGCTTTTCAAAATAATGGGTTTTTTCAATGTGTTGGTCTTTTTCATTATGTTTTTGTTTTTTTAAATATATAATCTATTTAAAATGTGGTCTTTTTAACATGTTGGCTTTTTAATAATTTTCAACATTTTGACCTTTTTCACTTTTAGTGGAGTCTGGGATGAATTGTATTATTTTACATGTATGACTGTGACACACGAATTGTATCCGTGATTATGAGAACCACCAGAATCACATATTCAGCATTGGACCTGACATCATTTTCACCGATACTCCAAAACAAAAATATATCTTTCAGTTTTGCCGGAGACCGGACCTGGGGTGGACATGCCTGAAACCCGAGTGGTATAGAGGAATTTTAAGATAGTTCAAGCTCAGTTTTTCCATTCTCCATCTAGTCTACGAAGTAATTGTCCTTGGATCCTCCCCATGGCTGAGAAATCTATGAAAGCAGACATAAAAAGCAGACGTAACTTTCTAGTGACCTTCATCTTACCGCTTGCAAATTTCACAGCACTCACAAGACACTTTTTCCACACACAATAGTGCCTTTAGATTTGAAACACTCAGGGGGTCAGAGGTCAGACAGGGGGACAACTGACACGGAGAGCCCTATAATTATCGGCCACTTCATCAAGTGAATCCTCATTTGATCGAGAAACTCTGATCTTTAGATTATACCTCATTATTGACACGGTTTTCAGCGAGGTTATTTTCTGGTCAGTGTGGGCTTTTTTTCTTCCCTCTGTCTGGTTTTGTTGTCTTCCTATGTTTTCCCCACCGGCATTGTCTGAGAACCTATCAATTTGGCGCATGTCTCCCCTCTGACATGCATATGACAACGTGTCTCAGGTTGTCAGCAGTTTAATTCACTCAACTACTTATAAGTCTGGCCGTCTGATTATCATTATTATTAGCACAGTTTGTATTGGTGCTCTCCGTGAAAGGGGGTATTTGTGGTGACAGCAGAAATTGCTGGGGAGCCCATAATCATATGGGTGAAATCACTTGGAAGCGGGTCGAAACAAAAACAGTTTTTAAAAATTGAAATGATACTGTTTTATGACACGAGGACTGGTGCTGTCACTTGACAGTGAGGCGGGGTTTTATTTTTAATGATTGTTTTTAATGAATAAAACAAAATTGTTTTGTTTTATATTTTGTTAATATGGAGACCTCGGAGTTGGTCTATTACATGTATTTTCAGCTCATGGATTTGGCTTAAGATAAGTTCATCCTTTGTTTTGTGCTTTAATGGAAAATGTTAAATATATGACGTGTCAAATTTGTGACACATGTTAGATTTGTGACACATGTTCACTCCTGCTTATCAATTTTGCTTATCAGTTTCGAGAAGGTGGATATGTGAATTAAGCTGATTTATTTTGCTGATTATCTGAACAGTTCCTATTAAAGGGACATAATTGATTTGATCCCATGTCAGTGGATTTTGAAAAAAAAATAAAAATTGCCAGCAATTATGTTGTCAGGCTTATCCATTTGTTCTCAAGCAATACATTAGTAATTCACAGAACATCTGTGGTATCCAAAATAAACCTTTAAGTCCACCTGAAGACGGCAAAAAATGCACATGTCTGCATCTCAAGTTGGCCGAATGAAAAATTAATAACAAAATAAATATTTAGTGAAATTTTAACCTAATGTTAAAGAGATAACATCAAGGTGACATTTACTTTTTGAGAATGTTTTTACTTATTAATGATACTGCGTCATAGATTATCCAAGCTGTAATGACATTATGATGCGTATGTAATAGTAAGAAGCTACAGGTACAGTGGTAAGTTATATAATTAATAATGAGTTTAATGTATGTATAAAATATTCATGTCCAGTTGAACCTGTTAGCAAAGGTCACTCTGCTAATACATTGAACGTGGCATATATTGGCAGGTGGTGCTAAAGAGGAAAAACTTGTTTTTTACTGATACCATCACAACCAGTGTCTCAAGACCAATACAGCAAATGCTGTGGTATGTACTGTCCTGTCTTTGGGAAAGACATATTTACATGTAAACTATATCATGCTGGTTTTTGGAAATAATTGTCTGAATAGTGGAAGCAGGTTTTACTGTTTTTCTATCTTTAAAATTTTTTTATTTTTTTTTATATTTTAATAAAACCCCATGTAGTGGTCAGCCCAAAATATGATTTGTGGGAATGTCTGAAAGATATAATGTGATACCTGTACCCTGCAAAGGTTTCACACAGATACAGAATGTGATAATTTAGTTGTAATCCTTTCCAAAGATTATGTAAACTTACATCATTTGGTCCAAACTCAGGAGAAGATCAAAAGTGCTTAATCATGTAGCAAATGGCCGTTACAATTTTCAGATTTGTCACTTAATGCCAGACACATTTAAAATTGAAGATAAGCTGATTTCTTCCTAACAAGTTCACGAGAACATGATACGTCCAGTCATAACAGTGTAATTGAATGTTTGATGAAGCGGTGACAAATGTATCTTAATGACTGTTTAACACAAAAATTGCCTCTTGGTTACTGCAGATAAGCATGTCAGATGCTAATGGTTTCATCACCCTGCTCGTACTCAGATCTTGTCTGTGGCTCTTTAATTTTGCTAGCTGTAATTTTCAACCAGATAACAGACAGGCCAGCTGGGGTGCTCCACAATGTGAGGAGCGATGGTAGGTGGTAACACACTGGAGGCCATTGACAACTCAAGGGGGTTCTTGATACACAGTCAATGGTCACTAATTGTCCTGGTCTGCCATATGCTGGGTGACACAAGGAAAATTATGCTAAATTTAGATACTTTCAACAGCAGATGACAAGTCTGTGATAATAAAAAAAAACCCAAATGAATAGGAATAAATTAGTATGAATAGAGTATAAAATAGCTAATAGTTGTATGATTAATCAAGGCAATGGCTACTGATACGGTGTTTAAAATTATTAATACATGCACTGGTGTAGCCAGGGTAGGGGTGGGGGCTACCCACTTTGGAGGGTGACAACCACATCGTCTATTAGTCGTGTTCTATGGCAATAGGAAAATATATAATGATGTGGTTTGGGGGAAAAGGTATAATTGCCAACATGGCCCTGCTGGCTAAGCCAGTGAATACATGTACAGTTAAACTCCTCTTAACTGGACACTCTCGGGATCCAAGTAAAAAGTCTGGTTTTATGAGGTATCCAGTTTACAGAGGTGCTCTTCTGTACAAATTTTTAAAATATGGCCATGAAAAATGTCTGATTTTGAGAGAATTTCAGATTACAAAGGGTCCGGTTTTGAGAGGTTTTACTGTACCATGTTCTGTGCCTGTTAAATATACCTTATTTTAGGCTATTAAATGCATGATTTAGACTATCACATACCCATTATGCATACCATCTTTTGTCCATTAATATCATGTTTTTGTTCTAATGATCTCTCCGTTTCTAGATTTGCAATATATCAGAACCAAGCGGGCAGCATAGCCCAGTGGTACAGTGCCCGCCTGATGCGCGGTCGGTCTAGGATCGATCCCCGTCAGCTAACCACTGGGGTTTTTTCTCGACATAACCATATGTCCGACGCCGATATAACCGTACTTATAATGTGTTGAGTGCGTCGTTAAACAAACCAAAACCAAAACCATATCAGAACCATCTTTGCAATGATTCTAGATTCTTTACTGTGCATATTAAATTTTTAATATAATTCTTTTTGATCAGTTAATGTTTGTTTTACTTTTTATCTTTAAAAAACAAGAACATTTTAAACAAAAATCAGTCTTCTGCATGTATTTATTTTTATTTTGCAAATGTTTTTGGCTCATAACTCGCTGTTAGGCCTAACATTCTAAGGTGGAAATTCAGTGAAACGAAACCAACCTTGGAATTCTGTAGCACATACATCACAGCATTTAGTTGAGATGATGTATGGCGGTTTACAGGTATTGTTTTCTCACCTGTGCTGGTACTGATCATTGTACTATAGGCCCATTTCAGTGGCTTTTTACAAGCTGGTAACCACGGAAATGACTGTTTTATTAGCCGTCGAATCACCAACACAGAGGCGTATTACATGTACAAGTTTAAAGTAATGATCTTCACAGACCATTGTTTCCCAGTGATTACTGGAAGCTTTATGTAGTTGTTGACAGGGAGGTAACTCTGTGGTAGAGCTCTCGGCTGAGGGGTGATGGGTCTTGGGATCAAACCCCTCGGTAACCAAGCCTGCCACATTCCAACTAATGGGGCCATTGTTAAGAAGTATTTCACTATATGACTTAGAAACTTGGCAGTTGTTTTTGATGTAGGTAGGTAGGATATCAGCTTTATAAAGGCAATATTAGAGAATTTGCATTCAGCCTGAACAGGATAAATAAAGTTTGTTTTATGGCACCACTAGAGCACATTGATTTTGTAATCATTGGGTATTGGTTGTCAAATATTTGGTAATTGTGGCACATAGTTTTTAGAAGAAACACACAAGATTTTTCATTAGCAGCAAGGGATATTTTGCATACACCTTTTTTTTCCCCACACACAGGATACCCATACCATGGTTCAAAAAACTAAAAGCAAGTTCAAAGAGAAGAAACATGCTGTGGCAATGAAAACAAAATACACATCTTATACTTATAGGTTATGTGGGGATAAACCAAAATACACATCTTATACTTATAGGTTATGTGTGGATAAACCAAAATAGGCATCTTATACCTATAGGTTATGTGTGGATAAACCAAAATAGGCATCTTATACTTATATGTTATGTGTGGATAAACCAAAATACACATCTTATACTTATAGGTTATGTGTGGATAAACCAAAATACACATCTTATATCTATAGGTTATGTGTGGATAAACCAAAATAGGCATCTTAAACTTATATGTTATGTGTGGATAAACCAAAATACACATCTTATACTTATAGGTTATGTGTGGATAAACTAAAATACACATATTATACTTATAGGTTATGTGTGGATAAACCAAAATACACATCTTATACTTATAGGTTACTAGTATGTGTGGATAAACCAAAATTCACATCTTATACTTATAGGTTATGTGTGGATAAACCAAAATACACATCTTATACTTATAGACTATGTGTGGATAAACCAAAATTTACATCTTATATACGTATAGGTTATGTGTGGATAAACCAAAATACACATCTTATACTTATAGGCTATGTGTGGATAAACCAAAATTCACATCTTATATACTTATAGGTTATGTGTGGATAAACCAAAATACACATCTTATACTTAAGGTTTTGTGTGAATAAACCAAAATACATATCTTATACTTATAGGTTATGTGTGGATAAACCAAAATACACAACGTATACTTATAGGTTATGTGTGAATAAACCAAAATACACATGTTATAGGTTATGTGTGAATAAACCCAAAATAAACATATTATGCTTATAGATTATATGTGGATAAACCCAAATACATATCTTATGTTTTTATCGGGCAGTATAGCCCAGTGGTACAGTGCCCGCCTGATGCGCAATCGGTCTAGGATCGATCCCCGTCAGCTAACCACTGGGGGTTTTCTCGACATAACCATATGTCCGACGCCGATATAACAGTCATTATAATATGTTGAGTGTGTCATTCAACAAACAAAAAACAAAAATTTTCTTATGTTTATAGGTTATGTGTGGATAAACCAAAATAGGCATCTTACTCAATTTATGTGAATTAAAAAAAATACAAAAAGTGCAATAAAATTAATAACATACCAACATACCCATAACATACAAAATACACATCAACTACAATATCATGTTTGTATCAGACTATATCACCTACAATATTGAGTGAGAATGGTTTGATTAAAATATTAGCTCTTTTGTTTATAGTTGACAAATCGTTTGATGTTATTGAAACCGAAGTTGTGACACATTTTGTCGGAGTGATTCATGAATATTGCATGACAAAACCCAGCTAATGCGTTTCAAATCTCATTGACAAAACAGGATTAGGTGTTTAGAATGTAATCTTGTTTCAGATAGCCAATATTGGTGATAGCTTGTGAGAGAGTGTTTAGCATTTGTCATGTTTTCTCTGTTTGGTCATTGACTGCATGACAGGTTGAAACCATTGTGTGTCTCTCAACTCTCAACATTATTGCATCTTATTCTGTGCTGGTCAAAAAGTTATCGTTTATATTTAAAAAAAAAAAAAAAAAAAAAAATTAAATCCATTTATTGTTTGCTCCTTTTTTTTCAACTAAAAGACATTTGTGGTTTAGATAACAGTTTTGATAAACCCACGGTTATTATTGCCCTTATTACACTGGAATTAAGTACAATAAGAAGATTGTTAGCGTAATTGGTGGAAAATAATGTCTTCTGACTGATAGTGATTATCTCAGGGGAAAAAATCTGTAAAATATTGAAATGATAATGAATAACAAATTACATTCTGATTAATTTTTTAGTAAAGTCAAATTTGATAGCTGTCCTGGTGCATGTATAACAGTGGCGTAGAGATATAACATTAGCAAATGGGATATTCTGTCCCAAATTAGATAAACTAAATGAAATAGTCATTTAGCTTTGTACTTTGAATATTCAGATATGATTTTTTTTTTTATAAATATATATTTATAATATACGTGTGTTACCTTTTGCAAGGTAGATTAAGTCTGCAACAAAATGTTGAAATGATACTGGTATGCACCCTTAAATCACTGCGTTGTCTGTAAGAAGATTACCGCTCTCCAAAGAGTGGCTTAACTCGAGAGAAGTTTTGACAGTCATTATGACATAAACTCATAAATCACTGTCATAAACTCACTCTTCCCATCAAACAAAAAAAAAGCTTTTAAATATCACATTATATACTAAACAAATCTCCCTGTCTCGTTTTTTCATACTGTTCTATGGAAGTAAGCTATTTTTATGCTTCTATTCAATTAAGGTTGAAGCATGCTTTTTTGAACACACCTCAACTATCTGGGCTGGCTGTCAGTACAATATCTGACCATTACTCCTATTGTTAAGGTTAGATTTAAGGTTAGAGTTATTTCATTTTAACTTATTTTCATGCTTATATCCAATTAAGGTTCAAGCACACTGTTCTGGGCACACACCTCAGATATCTGGACTGTCTGTCCAGAACAATGGGTTAGCTGTTAGTTGGTTAGTGATTAGTGAGAGACAAGAGGGTATATAATGGCCTTCAAACAAAAAACATCTACCCATTGAGCCCTTAAGAACTTGCTTTTGGTTGGAGCTGGTACCAGGCTGCGAACCCAGTACCTACCAGCCTATAGTATGTTGGCTTAACCACTGCGCTTCCAAGTCCGGTGGTTAGCATTAGGGTTAAGTCTAGTTTGAGGGTTAAGGTGAGGTTCCCCTCTTCATTTATGTATTAAAATAATGGGTGGGGGGAGGGGCAACAGGTGGATGTCTTTCATGTCTGTCCAGGACAAGGGTTAATATAGTTAGTTATAAAAAGAGAAAGAGAAGTTAGTTTAGTGGCCTATTAAGTCTTTCAGATTTGCTAAAGGTTGGAGCCTGTACCAGGATGTGAACCCCATGCCTACCAGTCTAAAGACTGATGGCTTCACAAATTAGCTATGATACCACCGATGGTGGTAAAATGTCTGATCTAATAACATACCGTTTTACTAATCTCCCTCCTCCCCCAACCCTAAACAAAAGTGAGAGAGAAAAAAAAGTATCTCTTACGATGATATATGGAGAAGAAAGTTAATTTGCCTAACAATGTTGGTGTGCTTGTGTTGTGTCTGGTGTGGAATACTGAACATTGGTGAGATGGTGGATGTTTCTGGAGATGAGAACACGGGCAGCTCACGGCATACAGAGAATTCTTCTGTCACACGTTATTGAGGAAATCCCATTTTGTTCGATCCCGTCAGCCTCAGGTGTGAAACGCAACCGACGGCTGCCATCTTGTTAGCTCAGCAATCTTTCATCATACCCTCGCTTTTCAAGAGTGTTCCTCATATTGTTCATGTACCCCAAGGCAGCGAAAGGTTCCTACTTTTATGGTTATTATATGTTGCAGAAGTTACATTAGACATTGAGTGGGAGATGGGAGTTGGGAGGAATGATATACATGTAGTTTCAAGGTTATAAACCTGATGCTGAATTTCAATATTAAAGTTTAACTGTTGTAGGGTTTAAATTGTGATTTTCAAATTTCCAAAGATATGAATTAAAGCACAGTTATTACATTAAAAGAATATATGGGTTTTTATGTCTGTGTGTGTTACTTTTTTCTTTCCTTTTTGTGTGGCATTTACTAGTATATCAAAGGCCATTGTGTGTGTGGTTCTATATTATTATGGAAGATCTCTTGCTGCTAATGCAAAACATGTAGTGGGTTTCGTTTAAAGACAACATTAATGAATTTTGGGCATCCAGTAGCTGATGATTAATTAATTGATGTGCTCTAGTGGTGTCGTTTTAGATTTTCTTGGAATTTCTGAAAACTCTTCTTGTCATATTATTTTAAATAAAACCTCAAAATTACCCCAAATTTCTTAAGACATTGCAAAGATTTCAGGATGTTTTGGCCCAGGTCAAGTTTATCTGTCTGCAAACTACAGACATGTTTCGCACTAAAAGTCTGTGTCGGCCATCTTGAAATTCAGACATCATTCTCATTTCTGTTTGTTTATCTGGTCTCTCACCACAATAAACCAGTGTATTACTACAGACAACAAATCTTAAAACAAATCAAAACAGCTGTTCAAAGTAACAGACATGGGTTTTGAAAAAGATTTGAATCGTAATTTTGTCGGGGTTTTTCTTCTTTTTTTGTTGAAATGATAACCAGTTTTATCTAAAAAGCAGAAAGTGATATCGGTTTCTTTTAGAAGCAGCATTTGCAAGAAAGAATTACTTTCAAAATCTTATCTCTTACATCATCCCAGTGTGTGTAAAAAGATTACGTTTTTCTGTAAACAGCAGGGACAGATCCAGAGCAGCAGGTGCTAATGGAAGAAGGGTAAATAAGGACAGTCTTTGAGGGGGGAGGGAAGGGGAGGAAGGATTCTCTTAAAAAAAATTGTTTTTTAATTGTTTGTTTTGTTTAAAGACACCTCTAGAGCACATTGATTTGTTTTTGAATGTTCAACTTTTAGTATTTCAGACATATAGTCTTAGATGAAGGAAGATAATGGTTTATTCAACAACACACTCAACATATTTTCGGATATATGGTGTCAAACATATGGTTAAGGACCATGCACAATTAGCAACAAGATATCTTTTATATGCACCATTCTGTAGACAGGATAACACATACCACAGCCTTTGATGTACCAGTTGTGGTGCACTGGCTGGAACAAGAAATAGCCCACTGATGGGGATTTATCCCAAACCGATCTTTAGCAAGGGATTTTTATGTCCTTCTCCCACAGGCAGGACAACATAGCACAAGCCATGGCCATTGTGGTGGACCGGTTGGGATGGATAAAACCCAGTCTGATAAAACACTGGTGATTTCATCTTATGACACAACCACATCAGGCGAGCACGCTACCAACTGAACTAGATCCCACCATGTAGATCAAAACACTATAATTTCTTAAGATGTTTTTCAAAATAACATACAAAGGACATCTATAATCAGTCAATCAATATTTTTATTGTACAAATTACCTGAACAGAACCAGTATGAAATAGATAATGTAATGAACTACTCACATTATCAACACATGAATTTTGGCAAAGGAAAAATTGGCTGCCCGTCAGACTGGTACCTGTAGTTGTATTTTTTTTACTCATCCATCAGAAAGTGTACTCAAACTTGCAAGTGGTCTTTCCATGGGGACATGTATAAATATACTTAAATGTATCATGTTATTTTAAAAAGTGGTGACTATCATTCTAAAAAGGGCACATGTTTTCAACCTGGTACACTAACAAGCTTCACTATTACACCAATGTTGGGAATGTACAATGTTTGTTCAAATGATTCAGTCATTCTGTCTATCTGTAGGACCAATAAACAGACAGAGGTTTTGTTACTGCTAGAATAACTGACGGAACCCGCACCTGAATGGCAACATATTATGTGTGGTGTTTGGTTCATGCAGGCAATGCACTATCAGTGCCGCTATCACTGCTCCACAGTGCAGCAGTAATACTGTCGTCTTAGACACTGTTTGTTTTAGCATTACTCGAGCATTCAAATGGTTGTAAGCTCAATTGAAAATATGACAGAGTTAGCGAATATATATCTTTGCAATTGGATCACTTAAAATGTGTTGATGCTAATAAGTGTTGGATGTATTTGTAATTTTACACAATCACAAAGGTTTTATTAATCTTAAAGTTGGTGCTAAATGCATTAATTTACTTGGAAATTCATGAAAATTTAGTTCACGTGAAAATAAAATTTTACGGTAACTTAATTGGATTTAAGTTTGACATAGTTCAAGCACACTGTCCAGGACACTCACCTCAGCTATCTGGGCTGTCCAGGATAGGGTCAGTGTTTTGTTGTTGTTAGTGGTTACAAACCATACATCTCCTCACTGAGCAATTAAACTTACTGTGGCTCTGGAATGCGGTACCAGGGTGCGAACCCAGTACCTATCAGCTGTAAGGCTATGACTTCACTAATTCGCCAGTAAAACTGTGATTTTTTATGTCCATGTACAGTGAAGCCTCTCATAACCGGACCGTCTGTAAACCGGTAACTGGGTGTGGTAGTGTGGTTGGCAGGATGGTTTTATAGATATATTATCAGGTTTCGAAATAAGCACTTGTCTGTTTGTCCTAACAAGTACAAATCTATTCGGACAAACAAAAGGCACGTTGGTTCTTGTCCTGTGGACAAGTGAAAAGTTCAATGCAGTTTCATTTTAAGCAATGAAAAACATCATCCTGTACTTGAATAAAACAAACCATTTATTGGGACAAGTGAAAATACTGGTTGACAAGTAGATTTCTAGATGTATTTGTCCTTTGGACTAGTAAAACATTCTGTTTATTTCTATCACTAACTATGCAATTTAGTGTACTAAATACTAAAGGTGCCATTTTTTAACATTGCACCCTGTCTGAATGAATGAATAAATGAATGTTTAATGACAAAATACACATGTATTGGCTACTGGGTGTCACAAAAAGTAAAGACACTCTAACTGACATTTTTTCCTGCATCTGTCCACGAGATATGTAAAAATTATTTCAGTTCATAACTGTTTTTACATTTTATTGCTGCCATGGTAACAAAAATGGCAACTAAATATTGATAAATCCTAAATATATTCATTCAAAATGTTCCTGTGTATGTATAACAATAGTACCAAAGAAAAAATCTAATTGTTTTCAAGAAATGATTTAATGTTCATTTGTAAACATGAGATGAGTTTCACAATTATGGTGTGTGTGCACAAGTCAAATTTCA
>JAECMU010380911.1:0-12839 GCA_016106625.1 Dracogyra subfuscus
AGTGGTGACAGCACTTTCACTTGCCCGGTTCTATTTTCACTTGCCCAAATACTATTAAAAAAAACCACCACCTAACAATATTGCAACAGATTATAACAGAAAACAAGAGAAAAAAAAAAGAAGGAAAAAAAAAAAACGGTTGCCAGGCGGGCAACCTTACTGTGGGTTTTCAGTCGCCCGTTGTCGTTTTCAGTCGCCAGGTGCGATCGGGCTACCATTAAGTTCGACTCCTGCCGTGACAACAACATGTGCTACAACAGCTTGTTCTGAATGTGCACATAAAATCCTATGACCTAACCTGACCTGACCTTTAACACATCTGTTTTTGCAAGTAAGAGTTAAACTTCTTGTGGTAATTTCGTCTGGGGTAGCTAATTTGTGACAATTTGATGTGGCATCAATTGTGTAAATTATACATGTATTGTTATACAAAACATCTTGTAAAAATAATAATTAATTACTTAAATCCATTTGTTTTCTGTGGATATAGGGCTCGACATAAGAAGTACAATATGGCCTGTTTTTTTTTTTTAAATAGCAGACCAAAAAAGTAAAATGGCTTGCTAAAAACAATATTGGCCTGCCGGGAAATAGACAGCATGGATAATTAGGTTCTCTGAGATATACTTTAAAGCATTATAAAATTATAAAATAAAAGAATCACAAGCTCAGTGCCAGTGCCAGCTAAATAGAAGATGAGATGATAATACAGTGTACATACATGTCTTCTGAAGAATAACCTGCAATTTGTTGATCGTTTTAACAATGGACTGCTTTTAGCTTTTCACAGACCACTATTTTAAACTTGGTTTGTTTACTGGTGAAAGTGTTGTTTTAGTTTAACCAGCCTCGGTGGCATTGTGGTTAAGCCATCGGACATAAGGTTGTTAGATACAGGGTTTGCAGTCCTGTACTGGCTCCCACCCAGAGTGAGTTTTAATGACTCGGTGGGTAGGTGTAAGGCCATTACACCCTCTTTTCTCTTACTTACTATTAACAATTAACAAAACCCACTGTTCTGGATGGACAGTCCAAATAGCTGAGTTGTATGCCCAGGACAGCATGCTTGAACCTTAATTGGACAAAAATAAGTTGAAATGAAATGAAAATGTTTTAGTTTGGCTAGTTTTGACAAGAGCGTCTTGACCAGTTCATACATTAATTGGATTAGAAATCTAGTTTTAGAATCCTTGTTTCCTAATTGTACAAGTGCATTCAGCTGGGGTGCTGACTTGACGTTGCGGATTGTGTTTAACATAATTGCATTCATCAGCCATGTCATTAGTTGGGAGTGAAGCCCCACTGTCTAGTTGGTAATGACTGGAGCTGCATGCACTCCTGTTGCTCAGACAATCTAATTTATTGGCATTAAAACAAATCACCATCACATCGGTTTATGCAGGAAGTGCTTCATGTAATGCTCAACATAAAATCTTGTTAAATCTGTGGATGCTCAGTAACAAATTAACAAATTTATTCCTCCGTCTGGTGCTACGTTTTCATTGCTTTGTATGCCCACAGTCTGATCACACATGAGGCACTGGAAGTGCTTGCCTAATGCGTTTTAGATCCCCATTGGTGGGCCCATTAAGCTATTTCTCATGCCATCTATAACAAAGGCCATGGTATGTACTGTTTTGTCTGTGGGATGGTGCATATAAAAGATCCCTTGCTGCTAATTGCAAAAATGTTGCCCATGGAATGACAGCAGGTTTCTTCTCATCTGGTTGATGACAAATATCTGTGAATAAATGTTTCCTTGGTAAATAAAACATTTCTTCCTTCGAACTTTGAGATAATTTCAGCAACAGACCAATAACTTGAAGTATTTTTCTTGTATGTTATATACATGTAGTTTGGGAAAAACAAACTGTTTTGGTCAGTAATAGAGCAATTGCCTGAGGTGCGTGGGTTGGTGGATCAATCAACCTCAATCGACTGGAGTTTTTTTCTTATCCCAACCTGTGCCCCATAACAGATACATCAGTGGCTGTGGTGTGTACTGTCCTGCCTATGAGAAAGTGCTTGTAAAAGGTTCCTTGCTTTTCCCTTCATTTTTATATACCGGTAAACAGGGAATAACTGGTTACTGTCTTAAGACGTCAGCTTTATTCTGCGAAGGTTAGAATTTGGCAAATGCAGCAAAGCTCTGCTGAGCTGCATTCGCCATTCGACCTGGTTTAGTGACCAAAAATATAGAGATTTATCTTGTCATCATATTTTGACATTGTATACAGTGAATGCGGGATAAAATCATTTAATCTGTTTTAAGTGCATACAGTATATTTGTATATGACATTGCAGTTTTTACATTTGTATTTGTCTGAATTTAAAAGAGAAACTAAATCATGCCACACAGCTTTGTGTTAATAATAACATTTTTTATCTGTGTATTTCTCAAATCCCCGAGTCTTGCATTAAAAAGTATTGGTGTTTCCTGTCACGAATAATATAGTCAATTGTCATGGCTGTTAATGGGTAACTGCAGGAATCTGGCTAGATATATCTTTTGGTTGCATCTGGTTCTCCGGCAGAAACAATAGGGTAATGGCTGAAAAGAAACACTAGGATCAATGCAAAGGAAGTAAGCTTGGGAGATGTGACATTAACAGTGGTTGGTCCATGATGTGTTTTTGACAGAGCTTTTGTGGTCTTGGCTTCATAGACCCAAGACACAGTTTCATTGTGGTGAAAATAATGTACTTTTCTGGTGGTGACAATTTTACCGTACACAATATTTCAACATGAACACTCGTTATGTTTGCTTATTGGTGACACAACTTTAAATTCGCATATACAACCAATTGCTTATAATATACTGGCCTCAGTGGTGGTGAGGTTAAGCTCCATCAGAAATAAGGCTGATAGGTACTGGGTTCACAACCTGGTACTACCTCCCACCCAGAGTGAGTTTTAATGGTTCAGTAGATAGATAGAAGACAACTGTCCAGAGATCGGACCCAGGACAGACATGCTTGAAAATCTAGTGGTATTTGAGCATGTAAATAAATATTGGAATGGAATGGAAGACCACTACACTAGCTTCTTTCTCAAATTAAACACTAACCTTCTGTCCTGGACAGACAGCTCAGGTAGCTATGGTGTGTGCCAGAACAGCATGCTTGAACATTATTTAGATATAAGTACAAAAATAAATGAGCTTGAACGAATAAACAATTGGTCATGTGGTAACCCATTACATGTTGTGAAAGTCACTTCACCAATTCTTTTTTTAATGATCTGCAATAAAATATTTTTATTTTATAATGTATTTTTGTTACCTACAGTATCAGGTGGAAATATTGTCATATAGTTGAAGCTTAATGAAACTTTAAGATAAATGATTAGGCTGTGCAAACATAATTTACGTAACCGAACAATCCGTTTCCTGAATAAAAATCACTTCAGATATTGAAATACTGTTGGTGTTTTTTTTTAGATCCTAAGATGTGCTGATAACATTTTATTGATTAAAAAAACCCCACCTTCAATTACTTAAAAACAGACAGACAAACTTGTAAATATCACCTCATAATGACTTTTCCTTTCTTTTTTTCTCTTTACAGTTGAAAAACAAAATAATTATTGGCCCAAAAATCCAAAACAAATTAAATGCAAAGGTTATAAGATTGATATGTGTTTTTTCTCTTTTCCAAACCATGTTCCATTACTGGTATATTTATATATAAGTGGTGTGTGTGTGTGTGCTGTTGTGTGTAAAAAACAAACAAAATGCTGACAAAGATCGAATGGAGTAAATATTTTCCAGCATTTTTCTTCTCTTTGATGTCAATCTTTACTACTTAATTATGTTGAATATGTTTAATACTCTTATAAGTATAGCCATTGTGCTGATTGTCATTAAACTAATAAATATATTTCTTGGTTTTGTTTCCTGTTTGTTGACCTCCGTTGACATACACATACATTTATGATGGTTCAGTGGGCATATGGAATCCTGTTTCAAGTTTGTATTCTGTTTTATATTTGTGACAAACACGGGAGCTATAGAACACTTTGTTCTTGGGACATGAAGGAAACAATACAGGTCCTAATATTGGCCTGGCAGCTAGGTTTCCAAGAGCAGGTTTGTCCAGGTGTCAACAGGAGCCAGTAACAAAGACCTCAAATGGCCACTGATCAATGAAAGCCAGGTTAAGACAGAACAACTGGCGGTGTGCTTGGACAATGCTCTGTGTGAGCTTTTATCGAGGACCATGCATGTCCAGCAGATGTTGATTGTATTGTTTCGTGTTTTTATTATCTATTTGTAGTCTGAAACTGATGTCTGTGTCATACATGTGAAATGCTAGGAAGTGTGTAGAAGTCCTGTTGTTGTAGTTTAAACTCTAAAGACTGCAGCGTTCATAATGTTGTGTGTTTTTAATCATCTATTCATGGTTTGGAACCAATATCGTTTGAGAGTTTGCCATCATATAATGATAGGAAGTGTGTAGAAATCCTGTTGTAGTTTAAATACTTAAAGACTGTTGCATTCTTTTTGTTGTGTGTCTTTAATCATTTATTTATTGCATGGAATCGGTGTCCTTGCTGAGAATATCATCATGTGAAGTGTGTAGATGTTCTGTTGTAGTTTAAATACTTAAAGACTGTTTCATTCATTATGTTGTGTTTTTGAACATCTGTTCATAGTTTGGGACCTATGTCCTTTCCGAGTTTATCATCTTGTCATGATAGGAAGTGTGTAGACTTCTTTTGTTATAATTGAAACTCTTAAGACTGTTGCATCATAATGCTGTGTTTTTAATCACCTATCGGTATTCATATGTAATGAGTGTGAAGTGTGTAAAATGTTGGTGCATTCTTTTGTGATTTTGTTATGTGTTCATACTTGTGAATTGAAACTCTATTGTCAGTGCTGTCTTACACCAGTGCATGTAGATACAGTGGCAGAATGTACTGAATGCCACTGAATTCTTGTTGGAGATGTAGCTTGTCATGTTGAACACTGTCATCCGTCATACATTTATAATGACCAAGAAGCAGGTGGACGTCTGGTGCAGACCAGTTTGCGATTTGATCATTTATTTATAGACTGAACTTTGATGTCAGTTCACATTCTTAAATCAAATGATCAGGAAATGTGCAGAATATCATTGCAATTTTGCTTGTGATTTTTTTTTTTTTTTTTTTAACCATCTATTCTTGCACTAGAAGAACTGAAGCCTACATGTATGTGATGTTAATTTAATGACCAGGAAGTGTGCAGAAGTTTAATATATTCCTGTTTGTGATCTTGTTCTATAAGTGAATTTATAGGATAAAACATTAATGTCTGTTCATCAAATCAGGAAGTGTCTTCGTGATGTAATCCATTAATATACTCCATAAATAATGGCAGTGGCATGTAACGTATTTCTACATTTATCTTGGCTGCTTCCCTGTGTTTGTGACATGATTCTGTTTGTTTTCCCGTCATGTCGGTTATTCAAATGAGAAGTGAGGAACACCTTGATGTTATGTACATGTCCAACATGTATATATATGTGTAAGTCTTTTGAAATATTTATCAATAGTCACTCAACCACTGTTTATATTGACAGATCATGATAACTAAATAAAATAAAGTTATAAACTACTGCACTATATATTGCTGTATTAGCTGACTCTGAATAAAGGAAAGGAAAGGAAATGTTTTATTTAACAACACACTCAACACATTTTATTTATGGTTGTATGGAGTCTGAGATACAACCAAGGACCACATAGATATTGAAAGGAAACCTGCTGTCGACACTTCATAGGCTATTCTTTTCGATTAGCAGCAAGGGATCTTTTTATATGCACCATCCCACAGACATGATATCACATACAACAGACTTTAATATGCCAGTCGTGGTGCTGGAATGAGAAATAGCTCAATGAGCCCACTGACTGGGATCGATCACAGATGGACCGTGCAGTAAGCAAGTGCTGTACCACAGAGCTAGGTTGCCCCCCCCCCCCGAATAAGTCGAACCCATAGTTTGTCCTTCAGTATCTGTACAAAATGGTTGTTACAATGTATAAGTTGATTCAACTTTTAGCTAGTTGAATTGAACACAGATTCATTTTGGTGAACTGATCAAAGTACAAATGCATGTACCTGTACTGTTTTAAAAGTAGCCTGCCAAGTACAAGTATATCATCTTGTAATGATAGGAAGTGTGTAGAAATCCTGTTGTTGTGGTTTAAATATTTTAAAACCGGATAACTTTGTTCTAGTCTTTTAATTAATACTTCCTCAATGAAACAACAGGTGGAATTTAAGCAAATTGATTCACAAACCTGGCTCTTCAGCAGTTGAATATCATAGCTTAAAATAACAGCCTGAGAAAAGTGAAAGGAAGCCCACTTCTTAGACCTAGCACTAGTAGCATATGAAATAAAAATTCACCTGTTTAAAAAAAAATGCAGGTAATTTTTTTAAAAGAGAGAGAAATATATTTGATTGTCTCATCTACCATTTAGCTTGTCATTCTGTTATATTTTAATTCCATAATGCTCTGAAATACATCTCGGAGGTATCAATCCCTTCCCTCACCCTATGCTGTTTTTATTTACAGAAGGCCATATTTTTTATTAGCAGGACGTACTTCTTACTGCTACTTATTTTTTTAATATTTTTTTTTTACTGCAGGCCATATTTTACTTCCTATTTCCAGCCATGAATATAACAATAGAAACTTGACACTTTTTGACTAGTCCCATTGCAGTTATATATACAAATTTAAAGGACTTATTAATGGATTATTTCAACACTGAATATTATTATTATCCAGGCTTTCTGTCGGAAAATAATTTGAGTGTGCGTAATAAAAGTAAAACAGATCATATGTGGTTATGTGTTTGAAATCTTTTGAAATTGGGCACTGCATTTCATTTACTTTGATATTTTTTAAATAGCAGTTCTCTTACTATGGTCTTCTACAAATTATAAAAGATTTATCCATTAATTTACAAGATTTTAGGGTGTGTAATTTTGCACTTAATTCGTACCATCTGATAGAAACCCTGCTATTTATGTTTCCTTATTTCTTTTTATTAGTATTACTAAGTGTACAGTATTCTTGCTCAATAATGTGTTACTGGTATTAATTTACAGTAATAAGTATTTTTAATAATTAAATGTATAATTAAATTAATTATACATTGTTTTATTCAACTTAAATAAATCATAAGTATTTTTAATTATACATTATTAGTGTTTTCCCTAAACATTTGGTAAGGCATGGTAGACAAAACACTTTGGGGACATTTTCACCATTTTCAGGGCACTTTTTTGTGCATTAAAGACCCCAAAAAATTGAAATAAACAAATGTAATTAATTTGTTTTTGCTTTAATAAATGAATGGCAACATATATAACAGATATATTTTGAGTGTTTCATCAAGGCAATTTTATAATTAATTATTGAAAAAGGCTTTTTTTTAATCTCAGGGCAGCGTGGTGCTGATTAAGGCAAGATGGTGCTAGACTATTGAGGCATGGTGTTGCACCATGCTAAAACAAGCTAGGGAAAACCCTAATTATTTTATTCATCTTAAATAAATAAATAAATGTAATATTTGTGTTGTTTTTTCAGGTGGGAGTGGGTGGAGATTATCGAACCCCAGACGAAGGAGCATATGTATGCTAACCTGACCACTGGGGAGTGTGTCTGGGATCCACCGCAGAATGTCAAAATGTGAGTACCTACGTTTGTATACCCAGGGATTTATCCAGGATGTTCATGTCAGCGTCCCATGTCTGATTGAATATTAAAAATTAGTGTGAGTTAATCACAGTTGGGATATTTTTTCAGGTTACTGAATCATGCAGTAAGCCACTGTTGCATTAATTAATTGGAACAGGAGGACGGTATGTAGCCCAGTGGTAAAGCGCAACCTGCTGTGCTGTCGGTCTAGGATTGATCCCAAGCTGTGGACCCATTGAACTATTTCTCGTTCCAGCCAGTGCACTACAACTGGTAGTACTATCCTGTCTGTGAGATGGTGCATATATAAAAGATCCCTTGCTACTATTTATGGAAACATTTATCGTGTTTCCTCTCTTTAACTTGTCAAAATTACCAAATGTTTGACATCCAATAGCCAATGATTAATAAATCAATGTGCTCTAGTGGTTTTGTTAAACAAAACCTTTTTTTTTTTTATTGGAACAGATAAAATTAAATTTAAGTATATATACTGGGAATTTGTAGCATAAAAATTGGGAATTTTCTGTGCCTGTTTCCATTTGGAAGTGGGTTTATGTTCAGACCCAAAGAACACCTGGATAAATCCAAAGCAACATGTAAATTCTTTTTTAAAACCTTTAATCACTGACAAAGAAAAATGGAAAACAGTCCAGCAAAGCACTGTATGAATCCATATACATGTACTTCCTTTTCAGAATTTGGATTAAATGAATCTTTGTTTGTATGTCACAAATGAAATACAACATGTAAGTTGTTTTAACAAGAAGGATAGAATGAGTCATAGCAATTAATATGTATGAACCAGACAGATTATACTGAACCAGGGTATGATAGACGAGTCAAGTAGTTCAGTGGAAATATTATTCATGCATGTAAGTTCTGTAGTCCATCCCATCATTCTATAAAACTGTTTTGTAAATAATTTTAGTTTAATTTAGCATAAGTAGAAAAGAAAAAGTGTTTTGGAAATAAAAATATTTTTTTACTATATGTAATGCTGGAAACCATTGTGATATAGGATTCAGAAACATGTTAAAATATATTGCACTGTTTTTGTGTGCAATTTACAAATCAATCGGCTCAGAAATAAATAACTACTAGAAAATTCCATAGTATGAAAAAAAGCATTCCCTTTGAGACATACTATATTTACTGAAACCTATGTTGTAACAAGAAAACTTGTGTTAAAAAAAACCCATCACAGACAAGAAAATTGACTTGAGGTCAGTTTTAGTAATGGTGTGTGGGTGTTTGGGGTGTGGGTGGATACTAATACAAGCAAACACTAAACAAATTATAGAAAAACACAGTCTTTAACAAGAGATTATATCAGTTAAGTTATCTCTTTTAACAAAGTGTAAAATAAGATTTTATTTATGAAATGTTGTTACCATCTACATATTAAAAAAAAAAAAATTTCCTTGTACATATCTGTTGCCTTAACTATAGACTGTGTCTTGTGCATTACTTAGATGTTAGTATCATCTGTTTAAATCTTGTTTGAAAAGTGCTGGAAACGATTAGACATTAACAGATGATTACCAGCATTGAGACACCTGTTTGTGAATCCCACAAGGAAGTTGTAGACTTGAGATCCTGCAGCTGCTTAATCACTATACCACCAAGGCTGATCCTTTTAATCTTAAAGTTTGTTTTGTTTAACGACACCACTAGAACACATTGATTAATTAATCAGTGGCTACTGGATATTAAACATTTGATAACTTTTGAGGAAACCAACTAAAAATAATTCTGCTAGTAGCAAGGGATCTTTTATATATGCACTATCCCACAGACAGGGTAGCACATTATCCTACCAGAACAGTTTAAATACCAGTCGTGGTGCATTGGTTGGAATGAGAAATAGCCCACTGGACCCACAGATGGGGATCGATCCCAGATTGACTGTGCATCATCAAACGGGTGCTTTACCACTGAGCTATGTCTCACCCCCTCTGTCTTTTTCCATGTCTGCCAGTACTTATCTGCTGATTAATATTTGGACTATTGAAGATTGATTAAGAGTTCACATTGCTTATTGCTGTGCCTAGTCATTTAATAATTGCTATTGTTTTTCTTGTACATTTCGACATGTTAATAATTGTGGGATGTACATTAGTCCCATCCTGAAGGCCAAACCAGTAGTTGTCATCAACTATTTATCAAGGCTAATTTAGCTGAGTGCTGGTAGAATGGAAAAGTGCTTAAAACATCAAAACAGATGAAATGTACACCATTTTTATCTAAATCTCCCAAGTTGAAGCAGTTTGTCTGTATATTATGCTGTTTAATGCCTTTTTCATGAACAACACACTTCTAAAAAAAACACAACTTATTTGATGTAGGAATATTTTCCCTTTGGTGTCATTTTTTATTTAAATAATTAGCAAAGTATTGATATTTTCATATTATTACGAACTCCCCAAGTCCCATCTCCAAATTACATCAGTAAGATAAATAATACTATAATGTTTTAAATGATATGAATTAAAAAAGAGTTGGTAAAGTGACACTTGTATACATTTATTACCCCAACTAATGACAATTAAAAATGATTTCATCCAGGATATATACTTGATAATAAATGGTAACTTGTTTATTAATCTCTAATTCTATTAAAAAAATTAAAAAAAAAACAACCCACATCTTTGTTTTAATAGAATCACTTTTAGCTGTGTAGGAACATATGATAGCATGTAGAAGTTATTTTATGAATTGATTTGCTTAAGGAAAGAAGGAAATATTTGATTTAATGACACACTCAACACATTTTATTTATGGTTATATGGTGTCAGACATATAGTTAAGAACCACACAGATATTTAGAGAGGGAACCCGCTGTCGGTACTTCATGGACTACTATTTTCGATTAGCAGCAAGGGATGTTTTATATGCATCATCCCACAAACAGGGTAATACATACCACAGGCTATATATCCATTAATTGCCAGTATTTTAGGGTACATAATATTACAAATGATACCATCAATATTTTCTGACAAAACCAAGAGGATGTTTGTTTTTGTTTTTTTGTTTGTTTAACAACGCACTCAACACATTATAACTACGGTTATATCGGCGTCGGACATATGGTTATGTCGAGAAAAAACCCAGTGGTTAGCTGACGGGGATCGATCCTAGACCAACCGTGCATCAAGCGGGCACTGTACCACTAGGCTATGCTGCCCGCCCCAGAGGATGTGCCACCTGATTATTAATACTTGAACACTTGAGAAAGCATTGTACGCATTGCTCTAAATGTTCATACACACACTGCATGGGAATCCTGCTAATAAGGACCAGATTACCTTAAGTCCAGACCAATAGGCATCAAATATTTATTACCAACACTGAGGTAATACTTCTTTATCCTCCAGATGAAAGGGGCTCCTGGAATGCCGCCAGAGTAATCTTAGGCTTACATTATTAATTATACCACAAACATCTGAGACATCGCTTTCTTCACTGCAAGTTGTTTAGGATGTAGCCATGTGGAAGCCGCAGGTTTCTTCTCAAGTGTTATGGTTGCCATATGTTAAAACACCTAATAATTGGTAATGAAATAGGTGCTGAGATAAAGAGAATCTATTATGGGTGTCTTCGGGAAATGGGTAAAACAAGGGAAATTGTTGGACCTTGGTGTTGAGTGTCTAAAATGAGCCTTAATTCAGACGCTGTCACTGGTTGACCAGTTTTTGACAAAACATTTTATTTCAAGGGTCTTCAGCAGACAAGAATGATTGATTTAATTTTCTTGACTACATTTATATTTAAAAAAAAAAATGTAATAATTTGTTTTGAAACAGTGCAAATAATCATGTGATTTAATACCAAAATGAGTAATCAAACAGTAATTCCAAATCTTTCAAATATTAAACATATAATAATTGTGATAATACACATATTAATGTGTTTAATATAGAATATGACCAGTAACAAACTAATAAATGTTCCTGTCATGTAGATGTTTATTGTCCTAGAATTGACATTGTAAACATCCCCCTCCCCCCAAAAAAAAAAGAAGAAGTAGAAAAAGAATACTCCACAATGTTATATTATATGAGATACACTAGTTCATAGGATCAATTTCCACTTATTCACCTTTGTATTCAATATTTAGCACAATGTGTAGTCAACTGTGTCTGAACATAAAAAGATCATTACGAAATACGGCATCGGGTAAGTTCAAAGAAGGCGGTCAGCAGTACAGATCAAAAGAGAAGAATCAGTCAGAACAAAGGGATATTGTTGAAACAACCTTTTGTATTATACAGTAGAATCTATTTGAGTTTTCTGTATCAAACAGATTATGTCACATGAGATAGCAGACATTTGGGTAGGATTTCATATTCACCTGCTATTTATATTAATGACATGATTGTTTTACATTTTTGTCATAACATTTAAAAAAAAAAGTCCTGTTATTGTTACTACATGTACACCGTGTGCATATGCAACATATAATATTATGTGTACATGTGTAATTATTTCTCATGAATGGTTTAAGAAGTATAACTAAATTTGTATTTTTCTGATACATAAATAACTGAAATTGGCAGACAAAACTTGGAAACCATCCTTTACATGCATTGTGTAGTTTGACTTAAAATATTTTACAGTGTTGTATGTTTTTTTAGGGATTTTTCCCCCATTCATACCTACAGCAAAAGCTCGTTCAGTGATGACCTTATGTTTCATTGATATCCCAGCCAGTGTTGTTATTTATAGGTAACCACCGTGTTATTGTGCAGTAGTTATTTACAGAACTGAACACTTCATTACACGCTTCAAATCACAGGTAGACACAATCTGAATTGTTAGCACCTGGTACATAACATATACCTGCAAGACAATCTATCTGTACTAGCCCAGTGCAATCGGTGTGGGATCAATCCCCATCAGTGGGGCCATTGGGCTATTTCTTGTTCCAGCCAGTGCACCATAACTGGTATATCACTATATGAAAGGCTGCGGTATCTACTACCCTGTCTGTGGGATGGAGCATATAAAAGATCCTTTGCTGCTAATCAAAAAAGAGTAGCCCATGAAGTGGTGACAGCAGGCTTCCTCTCTCAGTCTGTGTGGTCCTTAACCATATGCCTGACGCCATATAACCATAAATAAAATGTGTTGAGTGTG
>JAECMU010381475.1:0-38963 GCA_016106625.1 Dracogyra subfuscus
CTTTGATCGATCCCCATCGGTGGACCCATTGCACCACGACTAGTATGTCAAAGGTCGTAGTATGTACTACCCTGTCTCTGGGATGGTGCATATAAAAGAACTCTTGCTGCTAATTGAAAAGAGTAGCCCATGAAGTGGCAACAGCATGTTTCCTCTCTCAGTATCTGTGTGGTCATAAAATGTGTCTGATGCCATATAACCATAAATAAAATGTGTTGAGTGTGTTGTTAAGCAATCTTTTTATTGTTTTCGTCTTCTTTTTGCATATTAAAAATGGTTTCATTATATTCTGTATATCGATAATAACAAGAGAACATTTGAACATGATGTCAAGTAAGAAATAGTTTATGTTCTTTGCTGTTTTTCCCTCAGGCTTTTTCGCTGTAACTGATACTGTATCATTAAGTCTTTTGGTCTATTAAACAAACAGCTCTTCATTTTAAAGTCTTTGGGGTTTTTTCTCTCAATATTTTAAGTTTCAAAATATTCTCTTAAAATTTCTACTTTTGTTTTGCTTTCTTTTTTTTAGCTTGGATTGCATTTTCGACTTAGTAAACAAAGGTGTGACTCAAGTAGTATGATGGAATATGTAAGTATAATACCAGATAGTATATTATATATAATAGGCTCTCCCCGCCACATACAGGCTGGTGGGCACTGCACCCAGCCTCTTTCATGACACTGCCTCGTTCCGTCAGAACCACTTTTCCCAGTTTTCATCATCATTGCTAGTTAATTTGTGGCTCCAGTGAGCTCTGTGGTCTAGTGGATAAGCTGCTGGACAATCAAGCTGACGACAGTGGTTCAAATCCCGTCAAAGCTGGCTCACACATTCATTCATCTTTCTCATCTATCACCCTCTGCCTATCATTCTCATTATCTTAATATAAAAAACTTTCCAATTTCTCCCACAATTTCTATCTGTTTCAACCCATTCTGTCAGTTTCCTTCGAATCTGTCTTCTGAGCTGTCCACACCATCACCTACCTGTCTCAACTTCCTCCACGGGTGCAGTCTCTGTGTATTTCCCTGCACCCACCTGGCATCCTCGTCCTCTGCTGCTAATAAAGCTGGTCTGATGCCGGTAGTAGGGGTGCATAGTAGGTGGTTACAAGTGCCTCTTAATAATGCCAGAAGTAACTGTTGAACACTCCCCGAAGTGGCCAGACTAAGCCCACAGCTAAAAGCTAATGGGGAATGACAGGTGTATTGCACAGATAACCACAAGAGACAAACACTTGTCGCGGTTGGAGAGACAAGGACTGGGATGTGGAGGTGGACAGCAAAAGAAGTTGAAAGATAGGAGGAGTTGCCAGATCGGGAAGAAATGAGATGAAATTCAAAAGGAGAGAAAGGAAAGGGGGCAGTGGTATATAAAAACGATAAGGCTAACCTTTCTCATTATTAGTTGTTAGGTTTTACGTCCCATGTAAACTGCATAAAATCCCAAATTGGTGCGCTAATTAACCATGATCAATTAGTGGTGGTAATTTCACCATGAAATGCGAACATATTTTGGTAGGAACTGTTATGGCAGACTTATTGCCATGGATTGACTCACTGTTTCAGATTTAATTCAGTGATGGAGCCCTTGTCTAAGGTGCAGTAGGTGGCACGATTGACTGCCGTCTTTGCAGGGGTGGCACAGTGTAAAAAATAGTGGTATGGTTCGTGATTGTCATGATGTTCCTTTCAAATTCACCTTTGAAGGTCATTTTCACAGACACAACAACAAATATAACACACCACTAAAGTGGTATAGCTATGATGTATCTCTTTGAAAAGTGGTATGGCCATACCAACTGCACTGCCCTTGCTTTGGTGGAGTTTTTTTCCAGTCTGTCCCAACCAATACCAGTACAGTGAAACCTGTTTAAACCGGATCATATAAACCGGATCACATCGGGGACCTAATATTTATCCGGTTTAGATAGGATCTAGCAGGCATAGAAAAATGTTGAGAACTGTTCAGGTTACCGGGAGGTTACAACAAGTTGAGAATGGTGTTTCGTTCTTTAAAAAAATCTCAAGAAACAGTAGTTTTGTTTCTAAACGTAAACCAGGCAATGCATTCCGGACTTCTGTGTTTAATTTTCTCGTAAGGAAGTGCATCGATGTTCGTACACACTTGTGCAATTGCAAGCAATTTTACTCATTTCCCATTTAAGCAGCACATACTAGATGAATTTACCTCCACATTTCCTTTTATCATACGAAATTGCACCAATGCTGGTGTATACTTCTGTAGTTGCAAACAATTTCGCCAATCCGCGTTTGAGCAGTGCCCACTAGATTTACTTACGGATTATGTTTCTCATACCGAAGTTCATGTGCACCAATACAATTTCAGAACGTCCATATTTTAGCATACTATAGTAATCATCTGGCACACATGTAAGGACATTAAAAGTAGTAGCAACAGGAATACTTCAATTCCATCTTTCATATAGGCTATATTTTGTGGTAACCTGTAAATGGGTTACCAGACACAATGCTCATTTTGATGCTTTATCTGGTGTTTAGCGGGTCACATTTTAGAATACAGAGTCACTTCCCTTGACATTGGCATCAAATTCATACATGTAACTGTAAACAAACAAGACCGAGAATTACCAAATGAATGTCACTGTCAGACTAATTATAATGTTGCTATATCCCAAATTTTTAATGTAATTTCTTATTTATGAATTGACATTAAAACATAAATAAAAACAACAAATTTCAATGTAATCAAGGTTGCAAAATTACAGATAATTCAATGTACTGAAATTCTCACTTCTGTCACAGAAAAGTTAACATTTTCTGTTTGTATTTAGTGTATAAAATACAAATTAAGTCACGTGTGCATTTTACTCTAAATGTAGCATTTAACTTTCATTGTGTCATTATTTCATTATCATTTTTTATTTTTATTTTTTAAACTTAACGACGCACTCAACACAGTATAATGTCGGTGTCGGACATATGGTTATGTCGAGAAAAACCCCAGTGGTTAGCTGACGGGGATCGATCCTAGACCAACCGCGCATCAGGCGGGCACTGTACCACTGGGCTATGCTGCCCGCTTCATTATCAAAGTGCATTGACCAAAAAAATCAAAGTTGAAAAGTTTGAGTGAAAAGTTTGAGTGAATATCTGAGATTTGTATGAAGATAAAAAGAATTTGCACGGCACCAGACAATATAATTGAAAACAGTTGAGCATTAATTATTCTGATGGGTACTAAGCTGGGCTAAGACCATGAAAATCAAACTCAAAATTCCAAGCTATTTTGCATTGAAAACAACAATGCTCTCAAATAAACTACTTCCTGTTTAAAAAAAACAAACAAAAACAAAACATTCTGGTAAATGTCATGTGCAAAACAGCAGGAAATATAAATTGGGGAATGCACTGTGTACAGTGTACATTATATCGACTGGCGTGATGTCGGACAAGATATCTCGCCAGGCCGCCCGACTTTCCGGAATTTTTATCACGTACTCTGAATTCCGGAATTGAAGCCAAATATTCAGAATTGTTTTCATATTCACTCGAATTGTGGTTTTAATTCTTATTACATTCTTAGAATTAAATATCTTTATGACTTATTTCAACCTGTGCGCCGTTTTGTCAAGTTTTGTGACATTTAACCAAGGTCGCGGGTATGTGCCCACCCCCCCAATGATTAATAAATCAATGTGCTATAGTGGTGTCGTTAAACAAAACAAACTTTTAACAAACAAATCTGCCATAACAGTTCCTACTAAAGTGTGTGGTATTTTATTGCCAAATTGCCAGCACCATTGGCTCGGAAACGGCAACAGGTGTCTTTAGTATTAAAAGGTTTAAAAATACTTCTCCCCGTCAGCTAACCACTGGGGTTTTTTCTCTACATAATCATATGTCCGACGCCGATATAACCGTACTTCTAATGTGTTGAGTGCGTCATTAAACAAACAAACAAAACAAAAAAATACTTCTATTTTTCAAATGTACATATATTTTGTCGCATTTGAAATCACATATAGCAAGATTATACCAATCCATAAAACCAAAATGGTGACCACAATGCTGTAAGCATCGATTTCTTTCTATGGTATGTATTATAGTTAAATTTATTTGTAAACCAAATATGTTTTCAATAGCTGGTTTTGGTTATTTCCAAGACACACTTACTTTTTTTCTTACATCAAACCAAACCAAAATTATTTACAAAATGTTTGGTCGGACTATAGTAGTTGTATTTGTAGAAGTTACTATGTGTTTTCAGAATTTGCGAGATTTCTTGTTTGTTGTTCATAGTATTTAATTACTTAATTAATGATTTTAAATTTCTTTAATTCCCCTTCTCTTCCAGGTACTGTTAGTTGAATTCATTCCAAAAGTCCCAATTTTACGACCGGACTAGCAGTATGTATGAGGTATAAACACTTTAAATTGTTCTCCCTTCTCTCTCACTTGCTGATCTCAAGAAGAACTCTGTAGTTTATGATGACAGACAAACTGTGGACAGCTGACGAAAGATGTCGACAGAGTCACGAAGATGGCGCCTGTGGCTGCTACCTAAGATTAATCGTCAATCTTTTCATTGAAAGACTTGTGTCACTTCTATTTCTCTCCATGTCAGTGATGCCACCCCGACATGAATTAACATCGTAATATGTATTATATATCATGGCCATTTCGCTTAATATATTATTTTTTACATTTTTGTGGATGGACATGGCACCATGCTCGTATAAAATTATTGTTTTCATTGCCACATATATGTATATATGTATATATGTGTGTGTCTGTGTGTGTGTGTGTGTATATATGTGTATGCTTATTAAATGTAAACATACATTGATGTTACCATACATGTTAAATGACAATAGTGATAATATATGTTGCATCATGACGTGATTGTTTATGTTTTATCTTTTACATTTTTGTGTATGGTAGTGGCCCTGATTTTGCAAGAAATGATTCCTTTAATGTTACCTTGTTACATGTATCTTACTAAGAACAAACGTACATATGATTATGATCCGTTTGTTTATTATATGTGTGCCTATCACTGTAGCTCTGGCTTCCTGAGCCCATGCTTATAAAACTTAAAGTTTAGACTTTAATAAAGTCCAGACTTTAATGTAATGCTATTTGAATGGCGTTGCCATAACGTTAAAGTCTGGACTTTATTAAAGTCTAGACTTTAAGGTTTATAAGCACGGAGCCAGTTATAATGATTGTTTTTATTGTGGGTACAGACGTATTGGGCGTCTTTAAAAACACATTTTTGTGTAATGTGGGATTAATAGACTATCATATGTGGTCATAGTATACTTCTTCTTCTTCTGTGATCCCGGCCATGTTAGATGGATAGTCCAGTATTGTGGACGAAATCCGCTGTCAGCCATATCTACGTCGCCAGTCCCCACAGCTTCTCCCTTAGGCTCACTGCGCTGGGCCACGTTTGCTGTCGCAGAGTGTCGATGGTGGGACAGGACTGGAGAATTGGGGCTGGTGGTCATATTACACAAAGTATACCCTTAGTGGTGGAAATGTTGACTCGGGGATGAGGGTGTACTTTTTTTTTTATCTCACATGACTGCATATGATGGAGTCTTTTTTTTTCTTCTTTTTTTTCTCATCCATTCGATAAATAAACCATTATTTTACACAAAGATGGCTGAAAAACTAAATTCTTTATTTGACCATTTTATCAAAAATACACTACACTATCAGATTTGCTGCATCTGTTTCATGTGTTAAATATGATTTAACACTTCAGATTAACAAGATAGCTTTTATAATGAAGGTTTTAGTAATAAAATATTGATTTGAAACTATTGTTTGATGACCTCAGATCACCAACTCGCATTAGTATGACATCATATATTACCAATGACATAATACTCCCCAGTGATTCATAGCCTATACAAGACTAAAAGTATCCTTCATGTGTGTCCCTGATATTATATTATGTACCTGAGGGTGGAATAGCCCTGTCCCACATGGATACATAATGGAGGATTATTTTTCTCCCATCTGGTAGATGAAAAACAAGTGTTTTGAGAAAAACATATTTTTGTTTTATATATATTGCAATAAAATAATCATAACCATTGAAAAGATCATATCCAAAAATGGTTTATATTAAAAGTATTAACCGAAAATGATAGTATAGTTTTATGAAATATAAAAAGCTTTTTTTGTGTTATTTTTCCATTTACATGACGTCACCCAGTGTTAATATCAGCTCAAACAATAGAAGTCAGATGGTCATGCAAGACCAATTTATTCCGCATGGCTGACGTCATGGAATACGCCTGTCTTGCATGGCTAGGGATGGGAGAAATATTTGTTCTGCATGGGCTGACATGGAATGAGTCTGTCTTGCATAGCTAGAGATGGGAGATATTTGTCTACCATCATTATAATGTACTCCTATCACCGAATTAGTGGGTTCTTTGCATACAATTTATATATTTAATCTTATTTAATGATATATTAAGTTAAAATTTACATTACAGTAGTCAGGTGTCCAGCAAATTTGAATGTTAAATTGACAAAAGAAATCAAAATAATTATCTTAGAATCAAAAGGTATCTTTTCTTACATATATTAACTAGTCATTTTCCAAAATCTGTTTTCCCTCTTTATGTTATAGAACAAATATATTGATTGTGTATTAGATACAGTAAAGGCATTGGCTAATAGTGTTTGCTAGATTTTCATTCCAGTCACATTAACATAGGTGTAAATGTTGCTACTATTTTAATAATTGAAAAAAAAAAAAAAGGAATTTTTTTTAAACATATTTTAAAATATGTAAATAGAAAAACAATTTATACAATTTACAGCTTGATTTGTTAGGAAATGTTATTAATATATTACACCAAAATAAATGTCTGCAAGTTTTAAAGTTAAAGTCATGCCCATGTCTTGTAGTTCCCTCACCTCGTTTTGGAAATTAATTTCTAATCTCTAATGTTACATATATTGCAACACAAATAGTATCTTTTAAGCTGTTCCAGCACCATGATTCGACAAATATGTGTCGGACCCTAATGCATCCAGCAAAATGTAAAAATGTGGCTTTTATTGCAAAAAGTCCGCTCAGGTTGTCAAGTTATTAACTGTAGTGAAAGTGGAAGTCAGTGTAATGTTTGGGACCTACATGTGTAATTCAATTTTAAAACCAAAATCACAAAACAGACGTCAAGACGTAAACCTTTTTAGTGTTATAGCTCATTTTATTATGCACATAGTTCAAGATACATGGGAAATATGACCAATATGACACACATTAAGTCATAATGATTTCACATGCACAACGAATTACATACTTTTGGGAAGTGACGTCTTAACATATGCGACTTTCCCGGTCTTATCTCTGTGTATTTGCTTACCAAAATGAGGTCATTTCATTGTTTCCTTCTAGGTACTTTTGAAATGTTTGGACAATGCATAAACAATATTATTGATGATATGGACAATAAAGAAATTATTGCACTCACTTGTGAATCATACCCATTTCACGAAACTCATGTCTCAATTAATGTATTACCCTGGCTCTCGCTCGGGCTATTCTAGAATCTTGGTACTTGTTTCATAAAATCAGTACAACACACAAAGTCATATAACAATCTCTCTTAAACACCTTGTCTATCCATTTGTTAACATTTAACACATGACTGTACATTAACGCATGTCATGCCATTTACCAGCACTTGTAGAATTTTTATAAAATCCTCTAGCCATGGAAATTTACTAGCCACAATTAAAAATTCACCTGCACTACTTTAAGTTAATACAATTTTATTAAATAATAGTAATAATTATATATGTTACATAAAAAGGGAGATAGAGCTTAAAACCACTAACACTGGGTGGTGGGGGCGTGATATTCATATTTACAAAATAGACTTAACTGCAACATTGTACCTTTTTTTTTTTTTTTTTTCACTAGCCATCAGGCATGGCAGTAGTAGTTATTTACTAGCCCAACATTGAATATCACTAGCCATGGGAGTGGGACTACCATAATTTAGAAGCCCTGAATTGACAGTTACAAGTCAAGTTTTGCTTGGTTCTTGGCCAGATTCATTTCAGTAATGCCAGAAAACACATGTATTTTATCATAACAACGACGCATTAAATGTATTATGGGAAATAGTAATAGTTGATTATGAAATTTTACAATTAGAAATAGGTGTATCATTCAAAAACTTCCTGAATGGATGAAGAATGAAACATTACCAAATGCACTGATAAATTTTCATTTTTGTCTATTTTTATCAAACTTCTCCAATTTTATCTGGGAAGGGAGAAGTCACTTATGATTTTTCAATCCTAGATTAGGGCTTGTGTGTGCTTACTATAAATTAATGACATAATTGCTTCCATGTTTAGAATCTGAACAGATTTGTTATATGAAAATCTACCAAATGTATTCCTGCGTTCGTGTTACTTTCTTGGGTGTTTTTGTTTTGTTTGGGCTATTTTATTGCTTTATTGACAGCGTCTTCAGATTTTGAATTCTAGCTACAAGTACAGCGGCTGTATATAACTTTTAGTTGAAAAAGATGTTAAAATTTGCTTAAAACCTGGTGTTTTTGAGGATATGTAAGAAATAGAATAATACATTTGCATCCGTTAGATACCATTTATCTCACAACTTGTTTAAAAACTTATCAAACTCACTTTCACTCATTAGATACATTTTTTATCACAGCTCGTCGTGAGACAAATGGTATCTTAAAAGGACATTCCTGAGTTTGCTGCAATTTTTAAAATGTTATCGACTAACTGAGACTTTTTAACAATTGTAATTACATATCAAATATATGTTTCTGCATAAAATATTAGTGGCTGTATATTAAATGTGGTTCTGACCTTTATAATATTTGTACTACGTTAAATTTCATTTTATTTCCTAAAAACAATTTTTTCGTATGTACAAAATAATTTGAAGACAAAAGCCAGTTTGGGCTTCTTACAAATATTAAGACGATCAGAAACACATTGAATATACAGACACTGATATTCTAAACATGAAAATATATTTAATATGTAAATTTAATAGTGGAAGTATATTATCATTAGTCAGAAACATCTTACAATGCAGCAACCTCAGGAATGTCCCTTTAACGGCCACTCATGTATTATTCTCTATGTAAACCATAAGGGTGATGATAATAATTAATATGGTGTCTTCCACTTTCCCAGACATGAGCAATCTCAGAACAGCCTTAATAGCAGTCGGTAAACAATTATTATTGAATTACAAAATAAGAAGAAAGAAACAAAATCATGTCTGAAAATGTATGTAAATTGTTTTATATAGTTGTGTACCGGTATTTTGTTGGTATTTGTCCATCTTTATAAAATTGTATTAGTAGTAATATGTTTGAAGTTGTGAGTACAAGCAATTGGTTGGACAACAGTGATATATATATAGCTTTAAATCACTTGACATTCCACAGTATTTTGTGATGTGACGTATTGTTAATGGCACTGATATGACTTGTAAAAGCAAATCTGAAAAATGTAATTGAGAATATATACAAACTCCTGAAATTAATGTGTATTTTGCTTCTTGCTGTACTGAAGAATATTCACTTTCATAACCTGGCAGCAAACTTCACTGTATCTCCAACCAAGGCACGTCGAGTCTGAATTCAAAGCTCAAAACACAAAGACTGGTTTCTGACTGCATGAGATGTAAAGTTTTATTTTTGAATTCAGAGTGAAAATATCTCTGAAATATGTGACCTATCACCACAAAATGAGTCATGTTGCCTAACATGGAAACTGAGTAAAGGAAATAAAGAGCAGAGTGTACGCTTTACAATGATACCAAAGATGACAATTGACCAACTTATTATCAAAATAAATCCACATATTATGTCGTGCATGAAAACCGCTTTTCTTAGAAAACTGACTTTATAGTTAAGGTATAGGTGTGAACAAATAGTCCTTAGAAACGGTCACATTTCTTTAATGTTTATCACATAATCCTCTTCTAACCTTTTGAGTACATGATCCTACATGAAAAGAAGTTAACATTATGACACTTTACAGTCAATATTATCCGATTGAAGATCCTTCACTATTCCTGAGATCGACTGGAATGGAAAAGGAAATGGGGGTCCTAGATATCAGTCTGGTGAATGCATATTACAAAATGCATAATAAAAGTAATTTTTAGCATTATAAACATAGTTTTACCCAGTGGATACCGGTATATACTTGGTAAAGGCAAAGTTTTATTGTTATAAAAAAAAAAAAATGGCCTGTTACTCAAAATGCATAGGTGCGCAACTCGACTCATTTTGTGGTGTTGGGTCACATATGGAAGATGTTGAGAGCTTTGGTTAGTTTACGATTCTTGAAAACTAATCAGTTAGGTCACCAAAATGTTGGTAATAATGAGGTCAGTTATTACTTTTGCTTGGTATTAGCAGTTGATATTACAAGATATGAGGCATTTATTGTTTCAGATGTGCGCATAAAATTCGCAAGTTTAAGGTTTGTAATCAAAGTGCATCATAAATCATCACTGACTCAGAGGAACAAACCTGTTGGTTGTTTTTTGTTTTGTTATTTTTAAAACATTGCAAATGTTAGCATCATGAAGTGGTTGCAATACACGTTTTGTTTGAAACTAATTACGGTGTGTATGTCATTGAAGTAGACTGCTACTAATTAAATAGTTGTATTATTTTTATGTAATTATTGTACCTGCAGCACAGATGCATGTTTATGAATGTGTACATTCCATTGTTTTTATTTTTATGAAGTGTGTTGAAATTACAAATCATATTTTTCTTGTAAAAGCAGGTATTTTCTTATTTTTTGCTACATACATGTACCTATAACTGAGTTACATTGCAGAATGTTAATACACATGTAGCAAGTTGATACGATGACCATATCGCTGGCTGAATAAAGTTTACTGATCAACAAAACAAAAACACTTTATATGTCTTATACAATTAGTTTTATACAATGTCAAAATGGGCCTAAAATATTCACAAGACACTGATAATTTTAATAGTAAAAAAACCCAAATGGAATCCAGGTGCATATGCAAGGGGAGGGTTTCATGGGTAAAACCCCTTTCTGCTCAATATATTTTGAAGGGAATCAAGACTCTGACCCCCTCAATAAACTTTATTTGCTGCAGTCTAGACCACCACCCCCACCCCCTGCTGAAATTTTTGTACACATAATGAAGTCAAACAATAATTATAAATAAAGTTTAAAAAAATGTCCTTTTGTTCAATATATTTGGGGGGGGTGGGGTTAAAAAAATTACCATATTTTGTTAGGCAGTTTAGTACATGTAGGTCAATTGTCCATGACGCTCAGCCATATAAATTTGAATCGCAAAGGTCATTGCCATGTTTTCTTGCCTCCATAAGGATATACATCATAACAACTGGTTTTCATTGGAATTTATTTGTGTATGACCTTTACAAAATTGAGTAGCATAACAAAGTGATTTTATAGTAAATTTGTTCTCATTATTTATTGATTAAAAAAAAAAAAATGAAAAAAATATTAATATTAACAAATACACGTACATGTATTATATTTCAAACTAATCATACATCATTTTAGTTTTAACTTAAAATGTGCATGTTAAAACGACCTAATTTTCAGCATATAGTCCAGTAAATATCTAGTATGACAGAGAAAAAACATTTGTATAGCTATATAAATGCTGAATATATGTCCCTTTTTTACAATCTCTGTTTGATTAGGGATCGGGGTGTGGTATAGGTTAGCTATATCTTTCTTTCTTGAAGGTAAAATTGAAATAATATAACACCCAACTTATCTGTATGATTTTATGAATGTATAAATATATATACTAGTATATTGTATGCAAGTGTAAATTTATGTACATGTAAATTAGGTGTATATAATTTTTATATGTAGTATATTACTATTTTTAATGCAGTGATGATACAAAACCTTACATTACTATGTTTTAGTTAAAAATGTTTCTTTTTGAAATGATTATAATATTTGAATGGTACTGACAGTAAAGGCAGTGTGGGGTTGTTGTTATTTTTATTTTATTTATTTTTTTTTTTTTTTTGGGGGGGGGTAAATTTATGGTATAAACTGTTCTGGAAATAGTTACCATACATAAGGGTGGGGGTAACAGACAGTGAAATATTATTTTTTGTCATGACCCTTTAAAGGGTTTTTCTCTTTTTTTGCTTTTTTTCCCTTCTTTTCTTTAAAATCCTTTTTTTTTCTGTCTGGGAATTGTGATAAAGGAAAGGAATGTATATGTAGTGTCACCCAACAGGTCTTCCAGCAGTTGTTCTGTAACACGGTAGTGGTGCCACATGGTCTAAAGAATGAAATATAAGTAGAAACCGGTGCACACTAGATAAGTGTAGCCCAATGGTAAAGCTCTTGCCTCATGCACAGTCAGTCTGGGATCAATCCCCATCGATGGGCCCATTTGGACTATTTCTCATTCCAGCCCGTGCATCATGACTGGTATATCAAAGGCCGTGGTATGGGCTATCCTGTTTGTGGGATGGTGCATATAAATAATCCCTTTCTACTAATGGAAAAATATAGTGGGTTTCCTCTCTGGAAGGGAAACCAACAAACTTTTTTCCTTGTTGATTTTTAGTGGAGGTTCTTTTGTATTCATTTTTCAACAAACAGGACAGCACATACCAAAGTGTCTTCACTGTCGGTGGATATTTTCAATTGCCTTTTTTAACATGGCATATCCTGTCGTCATTTATTAGAGTATTTCACTAAATAGTATCCTGTCCCCGGGCTTAAAAAAATGAAAAATACCACTTTGGAGAAGATAAAGTTTTATCTGTAATTAGGCTCAGGGGGATTAAATTAAGAAATTGAAAAACAAAATGTGTTATACTATAATAAAGGCAATAGGCACATGATAATGTTCATACCATGACAACTTTAATCACATACAAAACTTGTTTCAATATCAGAGTTATTAATTTGACTTATAATTGAGAAGGGGTATTGAATGAATGAATGAATGAATGAATGAATGAATGAATGAATGAATGTTTTAATGACACCCCAGCATGAAAAATACATTGGCTATTGGGTGTCAGACTATGGTAATGGGTAAAATAAAGTGATGAGAAGGGGTAATGCATACATGTATTCTAGCCACCTCAGTTTCATAGTTAAGAAAGGTAGAGTGCTTTTGACACCTATCAATGGATTTTGTTTAATTAATAAGATCTAACTTGCAAGTTGCATGCATGATACAGTTGTCAGACATACCTTGCATACAAACTGAAAGCTAATCTGCATTGCCATTCTTTTTTTTAATTTTTTGATGGACAATTATATTGGTAGAAACATTGGTTTTAACCTACATCTTTGATTTGTTTTATGCCACAGATATGTATTACCTCACAGTGTTACCTATCATAAACATTCCCTTGCAGAATTTACCATAATTCATTTTAATTATTATAAAACATTGTTTTTTTCCAGTCACAGATGATTTGTCTTTGTTTGCCTCTGCAAAGTTGTTGGAACTTGTTTCACTTTTCGTCCATCTTACTTATTTTGTTGTTACATCTTTGAAGTTAAAACAAAATATGATATTAATATGTATAACAAAATACCAACTTAAACAAAAAAGGATTTACGGTTTTTAACTTTATTAATCATATTACCGGCTTCGCTGGTGGCGTGGTTAGGCCACAGTTTACATGCTTGTAAGTACTGGGTTCAGATCCCAGTCGAGGCGTGGGATTTTTAATTCAGATACCGACTCCAAATCCTGTGTGAGTGCTCCGTAAGTCTCAATGTGACCAGTGATCGATAACTGGTTCAACAAAGGCCATGATTTGTGCTATCCTGCCTGTGGGAAGCACAAATAAAAGATCCCTTGCTGTCATGAAGTGGCGACAGCGGGTTTCCTCTCAAAATCTGTGTGGTCATTTAGCCATATGTCTGACGCCATATAACCATAAATAAAATGTGTTGCTTGCGTCATTAAATAAAGCATTTCTTTCTTTCTTTCTTAATCATATTGTTCATATATTTATCATATTATGTCATAAAAAACGTTTAAGGATTAAATATCTACATTCTGTTAGAAAAGTGATGTTTATAAAGTGAAAAATGTTTGGAATGGGTTGGGTGGATATCTAGTTAGAGCTATACTTTTATGAATACACATGAAATGCTTGCCTGTTATAAACTAGTCACAGCCTTTTAGTTGTGATTTCAGTTTTAGCAACATTAGCATTATAAGACCTAAGAGCCAGTTGTTCAAAACATATTAAAGCTAATGACAGGCAGGTAGGATACACTGAAAGAACTAAATAAAGGACCACTTGGTACTGGATACCAAATTTAATTCACTAGTAGCATCTTATTATGTGTACAAAATACAATGATATACAAACACTGCCAGTAACATGGTGTAATGTGGCATTAGATGTTAGCAATGTGGAATTGACTGTCGGTAATGTGACATTGACTGTCAGTATTGTGGCATTGACTGCTAGTAATACTGTAATGTGGCACTGATGTCTGGAATGTTGGATTGACTGTCAGTAACACTGTAATGTGGAATTGACAGTCAGTAATGTGGAATTGACTGACAGTAACATGGTGTAATGTGGAATGACCGACAGTAACACAGTTGACTCATGCCACTGGGGATTAGGACTTTGGATGCAGTCACTATTTGCCATTTATATTAGTGTGATCCCTTATTTCTTTCCATCAGTATACATGTATGTTTCTGTCAAATCATCTTGTATTAAATTTTAGAAAACAAACAAATATCTAAATCAAGTCTTTCAACATTTTAAACAAACTACCAGCACTGTTTTTAATATTCTAAATATAGATATGCATTCAATCATTGATACATATTAGTGTATCTTTCCAACATGAATGTTGGTGCATGGAAAGATTGGGGGGGGGGGGGGGGGGTGGTCATCAGTTTTAAGGTGTTAGAGGCTGGCTTCGTACCTGTGTACCAGTACTAACCGAGAGTGTGTTTTAATGACCAGTCTGGAGGTGTAAGAATACCACACCGATTTCTCTCTCACTAATGATTAATCTGGTCCTAAGCACAAAAAGAGTCCAGGGCCCCATTCCACGAACGATCTTATCCCTAAGATCACCGTAACTGCACAGTTAACCTATGCACTTTAGGTGATCTTAGGGCTAAGATCGCTTCGTGTAAGGGGGGCTCAGGTAGCTTAGTTGTGCCGAGAACAGCCTGCTTGAACCTTAATTGAATATCACGACAATAAAACTATTCTGTCACCGAGACATAATTAAATTGGCTATATCTATTTTATATATGCTTGTAGTATGTCCAGTTTGTTTAGTATTTTTCAGTATTTTTGTTGTGTGAATGTTATTCATCAATGAATAGAATAGATTATTTTAGAATTATATATTTTTTTGCTCGATGTAGACCTACGAGAAAGATAATATGTATTTAGTCATTTAAAGCTTTTGTTTTGTTTTGGTATTTTGATTTGCATATTTTATTGGCAATAATGTTTTGGTTATGTTTCCTGTTCTGTTGTATAAAGTGTGTGCACCGTGCATCTATATGTACTGAAACATTTTATTGCTATATAGTGTAAATGATGTTTTGTCTCACACAAAAAATTATGTCTTTCACATATCGTTTGCAAACTTTCTCCCATTTGTCCAATATACTGAATATTTATTTGATAAACCCATTCATTTCTTGTCCAGACATGGTCTTAATAGTGCTGAAAACAACGTATTAAAAACTGCACTGTTATGATCAAGAATCGACTAATTCATGTCATATTTTCAGTTTGCATGAAACATCAGAATAAAATCATGATTACCAAAATAATTCTGTGTTCATTATTATTTCTATCCCATTAGAAAGAACATCAGATTCATCATGCAGCAATATCCAAAACACAGTACAGATTGGTTTTAAGAAATCTGATTGACTGTTCCATCACACATGACCTAAGAAGAGTGGTTTTAAGTATTTGATTGACTGTTTCATCACATGACCTAAGTAGAGTGATTTTAAGATATCTGATTGGCTATTCCATCACATAACCTAAGGAGAGTAGTTTTAATATATTTGATTGACTGTTTCATCACATGACCTAAGGAGAGTGATTTTAAGATATCTGATTGGCTATTCCATCACATAACCTAAGGAGAGTAGTTTTAATATATCTGATTGACTGTTCCATCACATGACATAAGGAGAGTGATTTTAAGATATCGGATTGACTGTTTCATCACATAACCTAAGGAGAGTAGTTTTAATATATCTGATTGGCTATTCCACCACATAACCTTAGGAGAGTAGTGTTAATATATCTGATTGACTGTTCCATCACATGACATAAGAAGAGTGATTTTAAGATATCGGATTGACTGTTCCATCACATAACCTAAGGAGAGTGGTTTTAAGATATCTGATTGGCTATTCCACCACATAACCTAAGGAGAGTAGTGTTAATATATCTGATTGACTGTTCCATCACATGACATAAGAAGAGTGATTTTAAGATATCGGATTGACTGTTTCATCACATGACCTAAGGAGAGTGGTTTTAAGATATCTGATTGGCTATTCCACCACATAACCTAAGGAGAGTAGTGTTAATATATCTGATTGACTGTTCCATCACATGACATAAGAAGAGTGATTTTAAGATATCGGATTGACTGTTCCATCACATAACCTAAGGAGAGTAGTTTTAATATATCTGATTGACTGTTTCATCACATGACCTAAGGAGAATGGTTTTAAGATATCTGATTGGCTATTTCATCACATAACCTAAGGAGAGTGGTTTTGAGATATCTGATTGACCGCTAAATCATCATGAACCAAGGAGAGTGGTTTTAAGATCTCTGGTTGACTCTTCCATGAACATGACCTAAGGAGAATGATTTTAAGATATCTGATTGGCAATCCAAACCGTCCTCTGAAATTAATAGTACAGATTTGTATTGATGACACAAGTTAACTGGTAAGCACAAACTTAAAACAATAACTTGGGATTTTGCAAAATTAGCAGGTTCTTTTTTTATGTACCACAAAATGAAAATAAATCTTTTTGACACCATTGTAGATGGACAGGGTGGGATGTAGCTTAGTGGTACAGTGCTCGCTCAATGTGCGGTCGGTCTGGGATCGATCCCCGTCAGTGGGCCCATTGGGCTATTTCTCATCACAGCCAGTGCACCACGACTGGTATATCAAAGGCTGTGGTATGTGCTATCCCGTCTGTGGGACAGTGCATATAAAAGATCCTTTCTGCTAATCGGAAAGAGTAGCCCATGAAGTGGTGACAGCGGGTTTCCTCTCTCAATATCTGTGTGGTCCTTAACCATATGTCTGATGCCATATAAACGTAAATAAAATGTGTTGAGTGCATCATTAAATAAAACATTTCTTTCTTTCTTTCCATTGTAGATGGTTACTAGCAAAGACTTGTATGGGTTGTGGTTTCATTGAATTTCACATACACATGTAGGTATGCATAGTACAATAGCAGCTGCGTAACCTGCTTTAGAATTACCTAATGATACACCGGTAATGTGTTGAAATCAAGTCTTTCACTTGTGAGTATCTGTACAGCTTAAAGGCAGCTGTGGTATTTATCAGAACCTTGTGCTTCACCTTAATTTAAAATAAACACCTCAAAAATTAATTGGCAGTGTAGGCCCTATATCCCGTTATAATTTTTACTCCATTGTCTGCTATTGGGTCCCCCCCCCCCCCCATGCAAATGGTTGATGGATTGGAGCCTAAATTCTTAAATATATAGACAGATACTTCCAATTTTATTTGCATTAATTATTTAATATGTTAAAGTAGCAACATAGCTTCTGGAAATATCGGTCTAAGACGTAACTTATTTTGAGGTGTATACTATGCAAGGGACATAACTCCGATTACATCAGTATGTCTGTCTTGCCTTGTAGATTGTGTGGGTGCCTGCCAAGATATCGGCTTAGATCCTACAGTTCTAGCACTAGTCAGTCCAGGTAGTTATATGTAATCGCAATCCTGAATCCTCCTGAACATGTGTAGTTTCCCGGGGTTTCTTTTCTTTCTTTTTTTTAAATTTATATTTGTTAAAGTTTGTGGTCTCTGTTTATTCAAATATTTTACCTTTTTTATCACGTTTTTATAGCGGGTTATAATTATCCGTTATAGCTAAAACGGAACCATGCCAAAACGGCCCCAGGCGAAAACGGAACTAAATTGGACAAAACGGAACCTGTGTTGGCTAAAACGGCACCAAAATCTGTGGACAAAACGGAACCTGCGTTGGCTAAAACGGCACCGAAATCAAAACCAAAAATAAAGCATAAAAAAGCGATTTGGGGGGGGGGGGGTTCGTTCGAACCCATCGAACCCCCTCTATGTACGCCCATGTACATCCATACCCCCAAATATGTTGTGTTTATCAATGGTCATTCAATAGGACTGATACTGCGAAACAACCGTAGAACGATTTAACCAGTAGCGGTCTCACTGTTAAATACCAATGAGGTAAACATCAGAAAAAACTAGTGGCTATGTATCCAGTCGACATGAGTGTGCATTGGAAAAATTTCCATATACTTTAATAGGGATTAACAATAAATACAGGTGTAATAAGATTTTAAAAAAAAATCATTGTGCTCTAGTGGCAGCGTTAAGTAATTTTAAAAAACCTTTCTCTCTCTCTTATTATGTGTGGTTCCGTTTTAGCCACAATCGGTACCGTTTTCGCCAGCGAAAATGATTCCGTTTTCGCCAGCAAAAATGGTTCCGTTTTGGTAGTGGTTCCGTTTTAGCCTGTTCCCTTTTATAGCCATGACAGTATACACCATAGCCTGAATACTACTCTATCCCACCCCCAATCTACACAATTGTACGACCAAAAGCAATCAATCCCATTTATGGGCCCTAGTATGGACAACCTAGGAAGACACCACAGCATCTAGTTCACCAATGTAAACCTCGCGTGCAAGCACAAACTGCGAGGTTTACATTGTTAACAGAATACGCTGTTAGCAAATTCTGGACAACGGTTTCGAGGAATTTTGCTCTGAATGAAATTACGATTACCATCACATTTTTATACCCTAATCGTATATTGTGATCTATTTCGACTCTAATTCGAGCTCACTGAGACCAAAGAATACTTACTTTGAAACAATCTTCACTTTGATTTTTCACTCGCCTTAGCATATTGAGGTGTGCGATTTTTCACTCACCTATAATTTTCAAAAACCAAGGACTGCTGTTAGTTTCAGGCGAGAGCTCTACCACTGAACTACAACCAGTCTCTTGTAAATTTATAAGAAAAAAGAGAAAACATTTTTATGCCACCTAAGGCTTCTCTCTTTTCTTTTTTTGAGTTGCCATCCGAGCATGTGATGACAGGACTTTCACTTGCCTGGTTCTATTTTCACTTGCCCAAATTATATTTAAAACAAAAAATATTGCAACAGATTATAAGAGAAAACAATTTTTTTAAAAACAAAATCTGTCGCCAGGTGGGCAACCTTACTGTGGGTTTATAGTCGTCGTTTTCAGCTGTTGGATGCAAAACATTTGGTAAATTTTACACAGTTTTAAAGAGGAGACCCACTACATTTTTCCTTTAGTAGCAAGGGATCTTTTATATAGTATGTACCATTCCACAGACAGGATAACACATGCCATGACCTTTGATATTCCAGTTGTGGTGCATTGGCTGGGCATCAGGGGTGAGATTTAGCTCATTCGGATGAGGTGCTTGCATCGCAGGATCGAACCACCTCATTGGATCTATTAATTCAGCTGAGTAGGTTTTTTCTTGTGGGAAAGCAGTGTCTGTGCTTAAGTTTTTGTTTGGGTTGCCATTCGGGCAAGTGTTGACAGCACTTTCACTTGCCCGGCTCTATTTTCACTTGCCTGAATAATAATTTATGAAAAAAAAACAATAATATTGCAACAGATTTTTATAAGAGAGAAAAAAAAGAAAAAAAACCAAACATTGGTTGCCAGACAGGCAACCTTACTGCGAGTTTTCAGTCGCCCGTCGTCGTTTTCACGAACCCTAGGAAAGTGCAAGTAAAAGATCTCTTGCTTCATTAGGAAAAATGTAGTAGGTTTCCTCTGATGACTACGAGTCAGAATTACCAAATGTTTGACATCCAAAAGCCGATGACTAATTAATCAATGTGCTCCAGTGGTGTCATTAAACAAAACAAACTTTTAACTTAATGGGGCATCAGGCAAGAGCTTTACTGCACCCTCTAGACCAAATGTCAAAATAAATGTATATATTAAGACACCAAATAGTCATAAGTTAAAAATGTGCTGAGGTGTTGTTAAAAGTTTCCTACGTCTTCTGTGCAGGAAATCCAAGTGGAAGAGTGTAATAGGGCTTGAGATTCATGCACAGATTCTCTCAAAGAGTAAACTGTTCTCCGGATCATCCACCAAGTATGGTGCACCCGTCAACACACAGGTGTCGTTCTTCGATGCCGCGCTGCCAGGAACATTGCCTGTAAGTTAATCCTGTGGTACCCTTGGAGCGATTTTTTAGTAACACCTTTACAAAGTAAAAAAGGCGAGATGTAGACAGGGTTCAAAACTCACCAGAAAATATGGTGGCCCCCAAAATAATGATGCATTTTGGCAAATTATTGTAAGCGAACCACGAGCAAGATTTTAATGTGAAATTCAAATATTAATAGTGGCTCATGTGTTATAGCTCTAAAGAAAATAATATTATTTGGGCGACTAACGCCATTGTTTTTTCATATTCAAGTCGCCCACACACGATATTAGTTGCGTTGAAATAATGTATTTTTATAGCAATTAGTAGTATGGTATTGACAGTTTAAAAGGTCTAATTCTGACCGTTTACTTTACACATGTAAATATTTAATACTCACAGTTTAAAATGTCTAATCCCAATGTAAGTTTTTGATACTCACTGATTGTTTTTATTAGGTTCTTAATCGCCGGTGTGTTGAAGCAGGAGTCCTCACTGCAATGGCTCTTAACTGCAAGATCAACAAAGTATCAAAGTTTGATAGGAAACATTATTTCTATGCAGATTTGCCAGTGAGTATATTTTGGGTTTTGTTTTTGTCTGTGAAAATATTTTGACAGCATGTTAACATTCTGACCACTGGATTAATATTTGACAAAAACCGTGTTGAAGGGGTACCAGTTTATAACTTTTACTCACTAATTTGCACTTGAAAGTTTTAAAATACAGAAAATAAAGTTTATATTTGAATTGGTAAATATTATTTCTGTGTGTTTTTTAATTTTCATGATATTTTACATCCGTTAATGTTGATTAAAATTAGGCCCCCCCCCAAAAAAGAGTTGCATTTAATTATGGACATTTGTGGCCAGATGTTCAGTATTTATGTCCATTATTCCCAATAACTGTCTTGTTCTGACCAGAATGATTTTTGGAAATGAAAAATCCGATTCATATCCCATTGAATTGGGGAGTGCACTGTATACAGTATACAGTATGTCGATTTGCTTGATGTCGGTTGAGATAGCTCACCTGCAGTATCCAGAAAGTTAAATAAATACTTTTTAATCTTAACTTAACAGTCAATTCTATTTGTCCTTATTTGAACTAGTTTGAAGTTTGTTACATGCCACCCTTTCCTTTTGAAAACCCCCACCTGCACACATATAAATGATTGAGAAGTGCTTCTCAGTTTCAAATGTTTACTTAAAGATTAAACTGTGAGAAGCAGAGATTGCTCTCCATTTCACAAAAATTATTTTTAAGGCTTGAATACGTAAAATAATCATTCTGCTTTTGAGGTACGGTACATCCTACCCCTTCCTTTAAAAAAAAAAATTGACATACATTAAAAATAAAATTTTACTTCTCTAATTAAAACAACAAAGCTATTAATATTATATTAATTAATCTCCAGTCAGGTTATCAGATAACCCAGCAACGGCAACCATTAGCTGTCGGTGGTGAACTGGCCTACGTCAACTTTAACCCTTCAGTCCACAAACAGCCAATCAAAAAGAAGGCGAAACTTGTGCAAATACAGCTGGAACAGGACAGTGGGAAAAGTTTGCACGATCTGGAAGAAAAACAGAGTTTGATTGACCTCAACAGGGCAGGTAATTAATGGGGAATTAGGGTTATTTCTCGCTCCAGCCAGTGCACCACAACTGGTTTATCAAAAGGTTCTGGTATCCTGTCTGTGGGATGGTGTATATAAAAGATCCCTTGCTACTAATGGAAAAATTAAGCGGGCATTCACTCAAAGACTATGTCATAATTATCAAATGTTACACATTAATAAATCTGTTCTCTAGTGGAGCGGGCAGCATAGCCCAGTGGTACAGTGCCCGCCTGATGCACGGTCGGTCTAGGATCGATCCCCGTCGGCTAACCACTGGGGTTTTTCTCGACATAACCATATGTCCGACGCCGATATAACCTTAATTATAATGTGTTGAGTGCGTCGTTAAACAAACAAACAAACAAAACTGTTCTCTAGTGGTGTCGTTAAATAATACAAAATCTAAGACATTTGAAGAACAGACACCACCAACCCCCACAATCCACCCCCATCCTTCACTTCAATAGAATTATGGTGGAGTCTGAGGTGACATTTGTGATTTATTAATTTGGCGAACAATAGTCTGAGGTGTTGGGTGGAATTAGAATCAGTTGCTTTTATTGGACAAACCCAGGACATTTTTCCTATTCCAACCAGCATTACTTGATTGGTATGTGAAAAAATCTGGTATGTGCTATCCTGCTCGATGGAAATACTACATACTAAACAGATTATATCAATGATTAAACAGTTGTCAATAGTGTGATTGAAAAAGGATATATTTTACCCAAAAAAATACAAACAGTAAAACCTTTTATAATTAATGCTCTTGCATAAATTTCTGTGTGTAGCTTGGATGTTGCTTGTGTTTTGTTTTTTGGGTGGTTTTTTTTTAGGGGTCGTAGTATTGTCATATGTTATAAAACGTATTTGGTTCTATTTTTAAGGAACAGGTTTAATGGAGATTGTGACTGAGCCAGACTTCAGTAGCGGTGAGGAGGCGGCCAGCTTTGTGAAGGAATTGCAACTTATTCTTCAGAGTATTGGCACTTGTGATGGAAAAATGTCAGGTAATTAAACATTTTAAAAACTGTTTTCATTTTTTTTAAAGAAAAATGTTTTGACGGTTGATTTAAGTTTTTATTTGATTTAAATGGTTTCAGATTTTCAGTTTGAATTGCAATGTTGTTGGGTTTTCTCAAAATGAAAATAAAATGTCACAAAAAGTGCTGGACTCATATTCACGAAAAGGTATTAAGTTACAGCTATGACTAGCACTTACCTCTGCCTTAGATTTACTTTTATGTGCAAGAAGCACCGTATTCTCACAGATGGATGTAAACATAAACATAACTTAGTTGGACATAAATCTACGATTAACTCTCTCACCGGAGAAATTAAAAATAAAATTAAATTAAAACAAATAGCTACCGGGTAAATAACAAATACGCAAAACACAATTTCATTTGTCATCTGCTAACAATAACATTGCGGATGGTGAACCATGGCATTTTGGTACTGGTGCTTCAATTATTGGAAATGCTGCCATTTTCCACAAATAATAGTAAATAACAGATCGTGCTTGATTTATTATATATATACATGTAGCTGTAATCGTAGAGGCACTCTTATATTTAAGTTTTTTCGTGAATAGCTCTTCAGTCGTAGATTTTTATTTACGAGAAAACTAGACTTACAATGTTTTGTGAATATGCAGAGTTAGATCTTCACAATTTTTTCAGGGTGTTAACAGGACTACCAGGCTTTCATTTCAGATAGTCCCTTGAAGTTTCAGGTGGTCCATATTTTTAAACTATTTGTTTTATCTCGAACAATCTCTTATTCATTGTGATCCATTATTGTTAAACTGACTGTAGATATATGTAGAACTATTTTTTAAATGTTAGATAATAGATTGAACATAATAAATATTATTAAATGATGTAACCTGAGATGAATAGTTGATTGAAACATGCTAGCAGTTCCGCGTTAAAATGGGGGGATGACATTTTTGTAACTGTGTGTAAATTAATGTGTACCGTATTGGTAATGTCTATCGGAACACTTTGCCTAAATTTAACTCTGATGCAAATACCATTTTACGAAAATCTGTGACAACTGCCAATCGATATATTATTATTGTTTTGCTGAGAATAGTCAAGTTCGCAGTTTTTTTTCAATGTGATGTGATGTTGGTAAATTAAACTACCATTCTATGAAAATGTGTGAGGAATCCGGAGGTTATGTTCCAAATTCAAAATGATTGTATTTTGGCGGAAGACTGCATCGACTCCAAAATGTGTAACAAGCACAAATTCATTTTAGACTGGATGTGGTAACAGTTCTGACCAAAATTATTTTATCGCATACTGTACATGAATGTGATATTTGAAATAGGTCAGGAGATCCATAAAATGTTACATCTGTGCTAAATAAATTTTAAAATTCCAGGTGGTCCGACAGAATACGTATTTGCAGCTTCAGGTAGTCCTGTTAATTTTCAGGTAGTGTCAGACTACCGGACTACTTTTAAAATCTAACCCTGATATGGGTCCTTGTGCCTATGTCATTAATATATAATATTTAATTTTTCCATTTAGAGGGGTCTCTTCGAGTCGATGCAAATATTTCTATCCATCAAGAAGGAGAATCCCTTGGGACCAGGACCGAAGTAAAGAACATCAACAGTATACGAGGCATTGCCAAGGCAATCGGTTTGTTTTTATGGTGTTTTGAAATAAAACATTTATCTATAGTAAACTTAAACAGTAAAATCGCCAAATGACTACCTTGGAAGTGGAATTGTGTTGAGTGTCTTTAAGTTTCATTTGAAGATTTTTATAAATTTGTTTATGAAAAACTGTTAAAGGGACATTTCTGAGTTTGCTGCAGTTTTTAAGTTGTTATCAACTAACAGAGACTTTTTAACGATTGTAATTACATATCAAATATATTTGTACTAGGTTAAATTTCATTTTATTTCCTAAAATGTATTTTTTCGTACATACGAAATTATTTGAAGACAAAATCCAATTTGGGCATCTTACAAATATCAAGATGACCAGAAACACATTGAATATACAGACACTGATATTCTAAACAAGAAAATATATTTAATATGTAAGTTTAATCATAGAAATAGCAAACTCAGGAATGTCCCTTTAAAATATTGTTTGATTTCAGTAGGTAAGCCTTTGTTTTTTTAAAGCTTATCTTTTAAAACAATTATAAATTAAAGTAATGGTTAAAAAAGAAAATGATGTTGTAGTCATTTTCAGATATGGTATGTAAATGTTAAAGAAGGATGCTCTGCTAATAACCAGTTTGTAATTTGTACGTGTTTTAGCAAAATGAAAGTTGTGTTTGGCTAATAAAGTTATATACAAATTGCTAGGTAGATTTCAGGTTTAAATTACGAGTTAGATTTCATCTAGTATATTTCAGGTTCCAATTGTGAAATAGAAAATGTTTTTTCAGTCGTAATCCTGTTGAAAATTCAGTCATTTTGATTTCATATTGCCAATCTTAATTATCTTATCATTAGCTGGTTTATGTGGTTTTATTCCAAGTTAATGCATGTCAAGATTATTTATTAAAATACATCATTACTTGTTCACAGAATTTGAAATAAAGCGCCAGGTTTCAGAGAAGGAAAGTGGAAGAGAAATAGTGAATGAAACCAGAACATTTGATGCTGAATCTGGGTATGTCTTCCTGTATTTTCTGAACAGAATAACAGACAAATGTGTAGTTAAAGTAATAAATAATAATGAAACAAAATAAAACATGGAGCACACTCACTCATTAATGAATCATTGGCTATTGGATGTCAAACATTTGGTCATTCTGACATGTAGTCATCAGAGGAAACCATCTACATCATCCCACAGACAGGCTATCACATACCACGGCATTTGATATATCAGTCATGGTGCACTGGCTGAAACGAGAAATGGCCCATTGGTCCCACCGACAGGAATCAATCCCAAACTGACTGCACATCAAGTGAGCGCTTTATAACATGCCTACATTCTGCCCCCAATGAAATCATTTGTACATGTCGTCAAACTTTGTTACAAAGACTACAGTTGTCCCTGGGTCACTGTTATATTGAATTTGCCATTGTAGCAATTTGTCATTAGTTTTCTCCTTTACCATAATGACATAAGAAAAATGCTGTTATATAGTTCTTATAATATTACAATTGTAAGGGATGACTGTTTCATTTTGGTTTTATGAGAAATAGGTATAATTATAATAAGTGGTAATTATCAACTTAACACACTGAAGCTTGTTACAGTTTCATTTTGTTACATGCATAATTTGGATTGTCCCAAAATATTTATAGTAGAGAAAATAACCAAATATTTTGCTTTAAAAAGTATGAAATTCATGTCAGTAATATTGTGAATGCCAGCAACAGAGCTCGTACCAGCCACTGCAAGCAGAACCATGCGTAATATCTACTAATTAAACACTGTGCTGCAGTGTTGTAAAACATTCCTTTCCTTTAATAATTTTCTCTCCTCTATTTGTTGTTTCAGAGAAACGTTACCAATGAGAGACAAGGAGAAAATTCTTGACTATCGCTTCATGCCGGAGCCGAACTTGCCACCAGTTCATGTGTATGATTCGGTAACGCCAGGGGTGAGTTCGGAAGATGTTGTCATCATCAACCAGCTTAAAGAGCAGCTGCAGGAGCTGCCAGAAGAGAAGAGACGGCGTGTGCAAAAACAGTATGGCCTCCCTCTTAATACAGCTGTGATACTCGTGGTAGGAAGAAACAATACTTCTTTTTGTTGGTTTAAAATAAATACTACAGTTTGTGTTTTAAAAATGTGTCACCTAAATAGGGAGCTTGAGTTTAAAAATCTTAAGTTTGGGTGAAAAGAGAGGGAAGGATATTCATATTTACAAAATATGTAAATGCAGTATTTGACACGGGTTTTTTTCCCACTAGCCATCGGGCTTGTTATAGTAATTATTTACTAGCCCAACATTGAATATCACTAGCCATGGGAGTGGGGCTACCATAATCTAGGTGCCCTGAAACAGGACGGCCTCCTCTTAATACAGCGGTGATATTTGTAGGAAGAAACAATAGTTCTTTTTGGTCTTCACATGATTCAAAATAAATACTACAGTTTCTGTTGCAGTTTATTTATTATCTTTGAAAGTAGGAGGCTGCGTGCAAAAACAGTATGGCCTCCCTCTTAATACAGTGGTGATACTCATGTTAGGAATATACAATACTTCATATTGGTCTTCGTGTGATTTAAAATACATACTACTGTTTGTGTTACAGTTTATGTATTATCTTGGAAAGTAGTAGACTGGTTGCAAAAACAGAACAGCCTCTCTCTTAGTACAGTGGTGATACTCGTGATATGAATATGCAATACTTCTTACTAGACTTGATTTAAAATAAATACGTCTCTTGATAGGTAATAACCTATGATCAGGTGATCAACAGTGTCATTTAGTACAGCTCCGCATAAATCTTCATGCAAATAGTGTACACATTATTCTTTTCATTCATATTTTTAAATCAAGGAAAAATACTTGGTGTCAGTTCTTATAATGAATGTTACCAGCATCATTTAACAAAATATATTTTTTTATAATTTTGTTCAGCCTTGAATATGTTTATAATATTTATTGTGTAAAATTCATTGATAGATGTGTCATGTAGGAATGCAAAGTTTCATTGATAAATAGAAAAATGAGATGTGATTTGGTAAGCAATGTCATTTGTCCTGTTATTAATCTGTGCCTTTTAATGTCTTCTTTAGTTATTTTGGAAATCATTCTGTGTGATTTTTGTTAATTGATGTGCAGCATCATAAATAAAATACTATATTCGTTTCTGTGTGAAACCTTTTCAGTTATAACAAGTGTGTTTTTAATCGTACATCATGAGCGAAAGTGAGTGATGTACGATTGAAAACACACTTCTTGTAATATAAATGGTCTCACATGGGAACTTGCTTAAGCCCCAGTTCCACTGTGGCGAATAGTTTGGGGAATCAGTACAAATAAAGAAAAAGGATTCGCCTGCAAATGGTGGCGATATTTTATTTTAAATATTCGGCGTCCACATTGGTTCTATAGCTCCAGTACCATTGTGGCGATCTATGGTTGTGAACTAATACGAACCGGCATTTGTTGCGCATCGTGCATCATCGTAAAGGTTAGAATTACTTATTATTAGTTCGCTGCCGCTTTCATATTAGTTCACAGCCAAAAATCGCCACAGTGGGACGGGGGCTTAAGTATTTTCTATGTACATCCAAAGGATGTTCCTATTGGTTAATAAAATTGAAAGGTTTGGTGTATTAAAGAAGACTGTGAGATTTTGTTATTAAGCTAAAAAAAAAAAATTGCTTTCCTATTAAATGCTGTGGAAAATAATGGCATGTCATCATTTAAAAAAATAAATAATGGATTGACAGGTTGAAATTAGGGTTGGTTGGGTAACTCAAAACAAACAATATTGTAAGTTATGCCTTTTTGTTTAAATCAGTTGCTTTCAGGAGATCTTGTTATTTGGACTTTTTGCCCAATGCCCCATCATGCTCAGTGAAAACAGATACATATTAAATACATCGATCTGTAAAACGTGTCTGTGCAAATGTAGTGAAAGCACAGCTGTAATTAGAATTCAGATTTTTATATTTGAGTCTGTTTTAGTTTTAAAAAAATTAATTATATAGCATAAATCACTTTAAATGCATCAAATGGAAGTATTCTGCAGTCAGTTGTTGCAAGCACTCTATGGCATTATGTAATGCTTGCTTGCTATTATTGGCACTTTATGTTAAATGAGTGTGACAGGGACCAAACCAGTTAACTCATTAGCCAGTGCTCATAACAAAACGTGCACTGCATGAACATGTCCCTGATTAAATCATTGTTTGTTTCAGAATGAGCCTGGACTTTTGTCTTTCTTTGAAGAGGTGCTTCATGATAGTAAACGAGACCCTGTTGCTGTGGTTACCATACTGGTGAATGAATTTCTGGGACAGATACACTCAAGAGAGATAACTGTAACAAACAGGTTACTATAATATTGCAAATAAAATCCCATAGGCGACCATGTTAACGTTTATGGTACTAGATGAAATAAAATTGCATATATATTTGTTCTCAGATGAAACTAATTTTTTTACAACCAACATACTAACATTTATCACCAATCATAGGACTTGTGGTGTTAACTTCTCTATCAAAAGTTCAGTGTACCTCAAACTTTTGACCCAGCCGGAAATTATTTGGTTTAATATTAATTATGGGATAAAGTGTGTCGACTTGTTACATTTGATCTTTTGGTACTGTGAGAACATCTAAATCAGAACAACTTTAGTAGACATGAAAAGTCAGTTAGAACATGTCTTATTTCTCACAACAAATTGCATAATGAGAACGCCACTTTATAATTCTTCTGTACAGTGTTTTATATATTTAGGAAGTTGGCTTGGTCCAAATATATGTACTTGTTTTTTATACCAACATTGTACTAGTCTATAATGACTAAAAGACTGATATCTTTAAATATAATGGTTTATTTTTTTCTTTTTCATTTAATTTTATGGGATATTATTTTTTATTTATTTTTTTGTGTCTTTATTTATTGGTGTGTTTTTGAGGGGATGGGTTGAACAGTGTTAATTAATGTTTAAACCAAATTTATAATATTTAAAATCAGCTTGTGGAGTGGTGTTTACTGGGGTGGTTTGTTTTTAAGCTTTGTGTTAATGCTGAATGCATATACAAACTAGTAAGATAAATACTTCCAAATTGCAGACAAAGAAAAGAAACAAAGAAAATTATTGAGGAGCATATAGTTAATTATATTTACTTTTTGTTTTAATTTCGTATTACAAATGATGATGTGCCATTTAAAATATAATTTCTTTTTCAAATGTCCTTTCATCCCAATATGCTCTGCTTCATTTGTTTTGTATTTCCTCTTTTAGCCCAGTGAGTGCCAATTTATTTGTTTGGGGGTATTTTTTTCCTTACAGCCCAGTAAGTGCCATCTCATTTGGTGAGTTATATGATATGCTGTCTTCTGAGAAAATCTCTTTGTCAACAGCAAAGAAAGTAAGTCATATTGTTAAAGGTACATTCCTGAGTTTTGCTGCAATTTTAAGATATTATCGACTAACAGAGACTTATTTACGAATGTAATTACGTATCAAATATATTTTTCTGCATAAAATATTAGTGGTGGTATATTAAACGTGTTTCTAATCGTTCTAATATTTGTAATAGGTTAAATTTTATGTTATTTCCTAAAATGTAATTTTTTCGTACGTACAAAATTATTTGAAGACAAAATCTAGTTTGGGTTTCTTACAAATATTAGGATGATCAGAAACACAGATATACAGAAACTGATATTCTAAACAAGACAATATATTTTAATTGTACAAATATTTTATTAATCGGAAACATTTTACAATGCAGCAAACTCAGGAATGTCCCTTTAAAAAATCTGATTAAAGATGAAGAGTGAATTGTTGACCATCTGCATTTTTTTCTCTCTGTTTTTTTTGTATGTTTTATTTAGGCAATGTTTTGCAGCTTTTACAAGGGTTTGGGGGAAGAGTGATTGTAACTGACATGATCGAAAATAGGATACAGAGGAAACAATAAAAACGTTTGATTTAATTCCATGCTTATATGTTATAACATCAAATAAATTTGAGAACAGTTAAAGCTTTGGATGCAACAAACAACTGGTATTATAATGAACTTTACAAACGAAAACATAATTTTGGGTTTTGAACCAAATAACAATGATCCTATTTATGCTATTACATTAATAACCGAACAGTTAATATTTAAAAGTCATTTGAATGGTTTTATCCCAGATATTACATGGATACAAAAGTCGCTGAGTCTATTTTACAGTATAACAAAAAGCTTGGCATTCTTTTGTTGCAATTATGATAAGTTTGTGAAATTCTGGTCTGTATGTCGGAATTTATTTAATTATATATATGCAGCCAAACATCGATATCTCGATGTTAAAGGGACCAAACCAAATGGCTCGAGATTAATATAACAGTAGATTGAGTTGAACCTAGTTCTTTAATGAAAATAATATCATGGGACCATTTTCCGAACTCCATATTTCCTGGATTACTGACTTAACAGAGGTTGAGGTAACAAGGTTTGAAGGTATATATCTTTTCTTCACCCGTCTGTAATGAGTTTATATTATGGTATGGCCTTGTCCATCCATCTACCCGTTGATCTGTTTTTTCATGTCTGAACCATATCGTGCATACAGGACCATCAAACCTCGCATGTAGGAACAACTTGGGATGGCGGTGTGTCGCGTACTAATACTAGGTCATTGTGACCTACTTTTTTACAGTCTACTGCATGTAACTATAAATCCTTGTCCGGACCATATCTTGCATACAGATGCATACAGGACCATCAAACCTTATGTCATGTCATGTCATAGGATTTTACGTGCACATTCAGAACAAGCTGTTGTAGCGCATGCCTGTCTTGGGCGCAGGGGATGGCCTCTCCATCCAGAACAGGAAAGGTGGGGGTGGAAGAGGAAGGACTACCAGCAGCAATTTGAGGGTTGGATAGGGTAGGCTGGTATTCTTTTGTCCATCTTCCCCTGGGTGCAGTGCAGTTGTGTACTCAGAACCAGTATTATTTTGTCCGACTCCTTATTAGAGTACGTACTGGGCCATTAAATTTTTATCATTAGTCAATGCACCCTATGTACTGTTGCATTTGTATGCTGTCTGTGTGTAAATCCTAATTTGGTGTTAAGGTTGTTCTTATTGTCCTAAGTCCCTACTCACATGTAGGAACAACTTCAGATGGCGGTGTGTCGCGTACTATTACTAGGCCACTGTGACCTACTTTTCACGGTCTAAAGCACATAACAGTAAATCCTTGTCCATCTAATTTCTTGGTGGTTCTCTATTGTTAACATATACATAAACTGTTTCTCTGTCATAAATGTGTCCCCAAGTTATCCATGCTAAACAATACCTTCATTAATCAGACAGCACCTTCTCCAGTGAATACAGTATCATCAGTAATTGGTCCAAAACAAACTGTTCATCTATCCCATTGCAAAGATTTAACATAATTAGAATTAAATCATATCCGTAACATATTCATTAATAGATATGGTTTTCCATCAAACTCCTGATGGGCGTATCATGTACCTCGCTGGTACTCTTGTTAATTTATAATATCCATATGTTGCGGGGGTTGACTTTATTTTTTAGATTTTGAATACTGCATTTAGGATTTTGTTTAAAGCCAGGACTACTATTGATATTGTTAGTAGTATTTTTTGTATACATTTCATATTTATATATTTACTTGTACTTGTAAACATTAGATCTGTTATGTACATTTATTGTATTGTTATGATTTTTTTTTTCAAAGTTAAATTTAAAAAAAAAGGTTTCATGTTTATATTCATTTATGATGTATCCAGTAATTGGCTGTTGGGACATTCGGACCAGTCCACTGTAATAGGGGGAATGCACATAGATAGAGGAGTCCGGTTAAGTACTCATGAAACAACACACACTCTAGTTTTGTTCTCTTTTCTTTTTCTTCTTTTTTTCTAGGTGCTAACATTAATGTTTGAAAAGCCAGAATCAAGTCCACAGGACATAGTAAGTGAAAAGAACTGGCTGCAAGTTAGCAACACTGAACTTATTGAAGAAACTTGCAGAAATGTCTTGACAAACAGTCCAAAACTCGTAAGTGAATTGACATTTATAATGTTAGGAGCCTCTCACAGTTATCAACAACCATACAAACCATTTCCTATGGTGGTGGGTTTACTGTCTGTGTACATTTTAAAAATTAATAGAAATTTGTTTATAAAAGTAACCTTTGTGAAATCAAAAAATTTGATGTAAACTTTTATGAGGATGGAAAGTGGTAGTGAAAATGAAAAAGAGTCTGCTTTATACTCTTCTAAAAATATTGATACAGACAAATTAAAGTTATTCTTGAATATAAATCCAAAAGCCACGCTGCGGGTATCAAACTCCATACACAAATTAACAAGTACAAGAAACTCTGCAGATCCCTCCTCTTCAAGTGAAAGACCTGGGTTGAGTCTATTTTGTATAGCATTTGGCTGATTATGTATGATTGTTATCATACTGTGTCTGTACCAGTATGTGTGCACATACATATATTATAAAAACAGCGCGAGCCCTGGTATTGAACTTAGATAAAAAATATACTGCATCCACAGGGATGCATGTTTATGCAATATTGTGCGTCCCATTCTTGATCGCTGCATCAGGGACCCAGGACTCCGGGTCTGTGAGAACCCTGATATAATTATGTCAGTGTGGCAAATTGATGCAGATATGTATTAAATCTCTGTTACTATTATCATAATTAGTTCATATTTGATGTTAATCTATACATCTATACATACAAAGTTTGCAATAAAGATTGTATTGTCAGGGTGAAATTTGTTTTTAAAATTTTGATTAGCAGTTTTTCCTACTTGATGAAGAATTGAATAGCAATTACTGGATTTTGATTAGCACTTTTATAAAATAAGTAAAAATTAATAAAACATTATTTTCATTAAAAATGCTTGTTTTTATTGAATGTACAAACTTACAATTGTATTGTGTGTTGCTTAACACGAAAAAAAAGAGTACAGAACTGTACATGTTACTGACCATCACTATCACTTGTTTAGTTGAACAACAATATATGTCAGAAATAATAATCACCAGTGGTCACACTTGGTCATGCATCTACCTTATTTCTAAGTGATGTTTACGGGCAAACCCAATCGACACAGCGAATCAACCTAAAAATAGAATGTTTTCGATCGACAAAAGAAGTAACGTTCTAATCTACCGATTTTTAAACCAATATAACTTTTAGCCTAAATTAGGTTGTTGACAGTTCACTTATGAAAACGTTTGGTGGAATTTTATTTGCTGTTAGTTTCGATATAGGCATCAAGGTCATGGCCGCTCGCAAATTAAGTTACCCCGATGACCTAGAAACTAGTACCGTACAGTGCTACGCCACTGTTCTTGTCAAAACATTGAACGTTACAACCTCTAATCAAAATACTGGCACACACGTGCAGGTGGTTGATCGAGATTTTTTTTTTTTTAAAGCCAACCATGTTTTATCACTGGCGAATCATTTTTTCCGTCGCGATCTCGGAAAATCGACAACCATAAGCGCATTATTTCACCAACGATCTCAGTAGAATTTTATCGCTGATCAGGGCTGTAACGCCACTTCTAAAACCACGGAAAACTAGGATAGGCGCTAATTAAGTTTAGCTGCAAAAATATGCATCGCAAACTGCTAATCATTGTTAGAATATTGTATCGCGATCGCAAGATTATGCATCGCATTTTTGCAATGTGAACCCGGTCATTTTGCAGCCTGATTGATAATTGTGAAATGACTGTTGTTCGTGCTGCTATTGTAATTGTGAATAGCAGGTTAATGATGTAGATTATCAGCTTTATCCTGTGTAAGTAAGAATGGGAAATTAATGTTTAATGACACCCCAGCACAAACAATACATCGGTTATTGGGTTATTGCAGTGAATTAAAATATACATGACTTCATTCTTGCAATATCTGATAATTGTCATGTTCAAAAATAGGTTTTAGCTCATAATTCTAAATAAACTTGTTAATTGTTCTTATACCTCTTATTTACCACAACACAAAACTTTTAGTTTGATTGAAATTAATAATGTGAGGAACACACAGTTGATCTGAATATCTAGCGAAATCAAATGAGTCATTTTTAATTTGTTTCCTATCCATCTGTTCATCTATCCATCTGTCTTAAAATCTGTTCCTCTGTCCCACATGGATCCAATAAATTTTCTTATCTCTTAATTTCAAGGGCCATAACTTTGTCAAAAATAGGTAAATCATCATGAAAGTCCAATGTCGTCTGTAATTCTACATGATCAAGCCATACACAAAATATCAGCTCAAGATCTTTGAGGCATTGCAAATAAAAGTCTTGAAAACTATATGATACTGACCTTTTACTTCCATGGGGATTTACAAAGTTATGGCCCTTGAATTTAAGAGATATGAAAATGTGTAAGCCTAGTTGAGGACATGTATATTACATTAACATTGCTTTCAGAAAGCTTGTTCACGCTCATCAAAACTATACTCTTTAAAAAAAGTAGGGGGAACTCTAATAAAAAATATTTTACAATTGCAAAAATTGTAAGGTATATTAGCTGTGGGGAATGATAATAGTGAATTCATTGGGCAAACATTACAACTGGTAGTTCAGTATTACAGTAGATTTACCACCAAAGATCTGGAAGGACTATTGGGGTCAGAAGTCAAATTTGAAAGTTGACGGTTTTTTATCAGTAAATCACAAATTCAAACAATAAAAATGACTAAAAACAAAACAGTAACAACTGTATGATCAACAGAATGAAAATGATTGATATTAATAATGTTCCACAGTGATAAATGAACCTTTCTGGAAATCGTCAAAATCGAGAATGACGCCCCACGGGGCAACTGTGTGACGCACATGCAATCTATGGTAATGATGGAATGTGTTTTTGGTGTATTGATAAACAGATCTGAACATTGTTTACTAGGATGGCTGTGGTCAGAACGTATTTTCGGTCTAATAGTTGATATTAGCATTAATATTTCAGGTTCCTCTACTTTTTTTGAAGAGTATATATTAAATATTTATTGTAACTCAACACACTGTAGTCACTAATATTTCTTTTTTTCAGGTAACCGAATACAAGAAAGGCAAGAAGAAAGTGTTCAATGCTCTGATTGGTCAGGTTCAGAAGGAATTTCAAGGTCGAGCGAACCCCAGACTTGTGATTGAGACCTTGCAAAGGCTTATTGACAGTGAAACGTGAAATGTGGCCGATCCCTGTCATGACCAAACTCTCTGGCCAAGTCAGACATTGTGTACACGACAGGCAATTCTCTTGATGGAAGCATGCCAAAAATTACTCCACGTGTGTCCGACGCCATATAACCATAAATAAAACTTTTATGAATGCATCATTAAATAAAATATGTCTTTTTTCCAGTTTAGGGTTTGTTTTTGTTTGTTTTGCTTGGTTGTTTTGCGTCTTCTTCTGTTTAATAACAGAAAAGAATTATGGGTAAACATTGTGTGAAAAATACAATATACATCCTATTATTTAACCTGTTTATCATCCATTATAGATATTCCAGTACAAAAAATTATAATTTATTTCTTGTATTTTTATATTTTATCTTTTTTTTTCTATTCTATGCAAGGTATAAACTTTGCATTATATTTAAGTTAATGAAACACTTAAGTAGTTTAATTACTTATAATTCGGGCCTGTTGGAATTAGGGGTGGGGGAGTGGTCGTTTGCCCCTCTCCCGCACTTGCAAGGTATAAACTTTATATTTAAGTTAATAAAACATTTAAGTAATTTAATTACTTATGATTCAGGTATGTTGGAATTAGGGGTGGGGTGGGGGTTGTTTGCCCCTCTCCTGCACTTGAGGACAAAGATGTCCCTAACAGTTATAGTTTACAAGGTGCATCAGTTAATTTTCATACATTTTTTTTTTGTGGGGTATTAAAGGTGAAGTCAAGGAGGTTTTTGTGACCAAAACTGTAGTTATATCTGTGTGTTAGGGATGTACTGGTATTGAAATACAGTCGGCGTCATGGTTAGGCCATCGGTATTCAGGCTGGTAGGTACTGGGATCCGATCCCAGTCAAGGCATGGGATTTTTAATCTAGATACAGACTACAAACCCTGAGTCTCAGTGGGTAGGTGTAAACCACTTGCACAGACCAGTGATTCATAACTGGTTCAACAAAGGCCATGGTTTGTGCTATCATGCCTATGGGAAGTGGAAATTAAAGATCCCTTGCTGCTAATCAGAAAGAGTAGCCCATGAAGTGGCGACAGCGGGTTTCCTCTCAAAATCTGTGTGGTCCTTAACCATATAACCGTAAGTAAAACGTGTTGAGTGCATCATTAAATAAATCATTTCTCTTTTTCTTTGAAATAGTCCAACTTCGAAAACTTGAACTTGAAGTGGTACCTAACTGTTCAAGTTTAAAAAAATTCATATAGCACACCAAACCATGCTTGATGTTTTTGTTTGATATTGTAAAAACATTTGCAGTGTCACCAAGCCATTTTTTGTCTCATTTTGTAATGGAGAATTGTGACCGACGGTCGTAGGTGTGAAAGTAAGTTTAAAAAAGTATATATAAAAATATATATTTCCACTGAAACCACCTTAAAATTTTAAATTACATTAAAAAGAAAAAAATAAAATTTGACGTTTCGTCAGTCTAAAAACCGACATCCTCAGGAAAATAAAACAAAGTGCAGGGCATATAAAGTATAAAATAGATAATGCCAGCTTGGAAGTTAAAAACCCAAAGCTAGGTAATAATTCTGGAGCTGACCAGTAGCATAATAAAACCAAAGAACAAAGGAGCACAAAAAGTCTTAGTTGTTAAAGCCAGTAGGGCTGTACTCGTTGAGGCCATTGGGTGAACAGTATTCAGTTTATGTATCCAAATGTATTCAGCAAGGTCTAACTTAGCTTGGTTCTATTAACTTCCTGCAAAAGAACACAACTGTAGTCATGGTGTTGTAAATTGAAGTGAGGGGCCACATGGGGAGTTTTATCTTTTTTTAACTATTTGATGTTATGTCTTTGACCAGAAAGTCGTTTACTGAATGTTTGAATGGTCTGTCCAACATACTGTATTTGACAAAGTTTGCAAGTAAGGCAGTATATGACATACGATGAAGCACAGTTGAGGGTGGGTTGTTTTTGTGTTTTTTTGTTGTTGTTTTTTTGTTTTTAATGTTTTATTAGTTTTACTAGTGATCGAGTCTGTGGTGAGCATAGCAGCACAAGTTTTACACTTGGACCGCCCACAAGTGCTGCAACACTAAGCCTGGGGTGTATTTGTTATTCGCCGCAATTTGTTACATTTTAAAATGTTAGCTAAGGTGGCATTTTTACGTTCAACAATGGTCATGGGTGTGGCCACTAAACTTTTAGCTATCTTTTCACTAGTATGAAGAATGTTTGTGTCTTTGGAAAATTGACGGGAGTTTTGGTTGCCGTGGATCATAGGTAGTTACCCAAGGTATAATAGTTTGGTCGACTGGGATTTATCTGTGTACTGTAATAATTCAGCTCTAGGGCGGTTCTGTGCTTTTGTGAACATAGCCACAACTGTTTTCTTTTTATATCCACAATTTAACAAGTATTCAGTGAACTCTATACGGTTTGTCTTTCCCATTCAGGTTTACTGCATATACGACGAATTCTGATAGCACCACTGTAAGCAATTGTTTTTTTTTAAATACATGTCGTGGATGACAGCTGGTGAAATTAAGTTAGCAACTTAATATGGACTTTGAAGGGGTGGGTTTAGTCAAACTGACTACTTTTTCTGTGCCTTTCAAGTTGGACAATGAAAACGATTTTAATCTAACTAAACTGGTAGAAAAACGTGTTGGAGAGCCATTGGCTACTGATTTCTGCGAACACAACCAAGGACACGCATACTATAGAGCTACAGGTATATGACCGCTGGATAAATAAATGTATGAGACCGGGGTGTGGTAGGGCCCGGTTACATAAAGCATTATGTATAGTGTACGTCTGACGTAAGTGTTGATATGTTTTAGGCCAACTACCCCCGAGCAAAACCTCAAATTTAGGCAAAAATGACAGATATTCGGACAAAATGTGCGAACCTGAGAGCTTTTTACCGTGTATTTTCATCATTCTACCTTCAAAATTAGTTGTAATCCATGTCAAAACGTGTACAACCGTAGCTGTTTGGTAGTATAGCTAATGAGGGGGG
>JAECMU010381734.1:0-11270 GCA_016106625.1 Dracogyra subfuscus
CGCTCTTGTTTTCTGTTCTTCCCCTTGAGCTCGCTCAGGAAATACGCAGCAAATCCGAGGGTACGTCACCTTCAAAAGTTGGATATTCATTAAGGGCATAGACTTCAGAGGGCATCGTTTTTGAAGTTGTATCTTGTTGCGGGGGCACGAGCTGGACATAGCCCAGTGATAAAGCTGTATATTCTTTAAGAGTATAGACTTCATAGGGCATCATTTTAAAAGTTGTATCTTGTTGCTGGGGCAGGTTTTATCGCAGTAATAAAACACTTGCTTGATGAGTGGTTGGTTTGGGATCGATTCCTGTCGGTTGGCCCATTGAGTTATTTCTTGTTAGTTCCAGCCAGTGCACCACAACTAGTATACATTACCCTGTCTGTGGAATGGTACATATAAAAAAAAAACCTTGCTATTAATGGAAAAATATAGCAGGTTTCTTCTCTTAGACAATATATAAACCAAATATTACCAAATATTTTACATCCAATATCCTGTGATTAATAAATCAGTGTGCTCTAGTGTTGTCTTTAAACAAAAAACAGAAAATTATTATCTTGTTTTGCTTGGACTGATTAAATATTTTATGATGTTTTGTTAAATGTTTTATGATGTGTAGTGTTGTGCATTCTGACTACTGTAACATCCAGTAGCTCTAGTGGTGTTGTTTAACAAAACAAACTTGATTCAAAAATGTATTGTGTTTTCTTGCAGATACTCTGAGGTTATGTCATGTGACTCTTCTTCTGACCATGATATTTTCCACGGGAGAACCTGTTCCCGCCAACATCCATGGTGAGAATTGTGTTTGTATTCAGAAACGATAGTTCAGCACACACACACACAGGGTTATTCCATGTCAAATCACCCAATGGATGTCTCCTCACCCTCTCCGATTTTGGGGTTATTGGGGCTAAAACTATCATATTCCATATTTTTAGAGAGATTGGACCAGCGGTTTCTGAGATATAACCCGCCCAAATTTGGTGATTTTGACCAAAACGGGCGTCACCACCAATATTCAAATGACCATATCTCAGTAACCAATTGGTCAATCTTGATGAAATAGATATTTCTAGAAAGGTAATTCCACAAGGATTCCCAAAATGCCATTATGTTTGGCATATAAGTAAGGCAAATAGTGGTGACCTTTTGACCTTTACTTCGACCTTGAATTTGGCATGTGGGACAGGTTACCTTGAAATTAACTCGCCTTGAAAGTTTAGCCCAACATGTTGTTTAAACAATATAAAAGAATTGACGATATAATATTTCTTATTAGCCTGTAAAATAAAGTTGGGCGGGTTATATAACTTTCAGCAAAACCGGAGAGGGTGAGGTTACATTTTTCCATTTTTGTGTGTGATTTGACATGAATGACCCCAAACACACATGCAGGCCTGTGTAAGTACACTCATGTACACTAGAGTGTAGATAATGGTTGAATATTTAAATTGTTTGTAGTTCCCCGCTCCCACCCCTCACACACAGAAACAACACCGAAACCCCCAGCAAGTCAAGAATAGTTGAATATAATATCATTTTCAAAATGTATTCTATACCTACAACCTCTGTTAGTTGCAACTGCATACACAAAATGCAGTTTATTATCTTCTACCCTGTAGTTGTGTTGGTAGGGCACTGGATTCTTGTACTGAGAGTCTGTGGTTCGAATCCCCTCAGTGGAGGTTGATTTTTATCTGTTATATAAGCAAACAGTATTTTTTAAAATTATCAACATATAGACACACACATACATGCATGCACACACATACAACTCTTTTCCCACATTTGTGGTAGGATGTAGCTCAGTTGTAAAACACTTGCTTGATGCGCGGTCTAAGAACTATCCCTGTTCATTGCACTAATTCTAGTTCCAGCCAGTGCAACATGACTGGTACATCAAAGACCGTGGTATGTGCTATCCAGTGTGAGATGGTGCATATAAAATGGAAAAATTTAGCGGGTTTCCTCTCTAAGACTGTATGTCAAAATTACATGTTTGAAATCAATTTGCTTTAGTGGTGGTGTTAAACAGAACAAACTTTCATCCAGCAAACCAATCACAGCAGTATACTTGACTGTTTGTATTTTGTAGATCACATCGATGGAGGTTTCCTTGGTTACCTGTTGAATCTGATTGAAGACCCGCCCACACCCGAGCATTCAGAAGATGCGTCTGACCTGCTGATTAACCTGATCCTGGCGATAAACCTCCACTTTGACGACATCCAGCACAATCTAGTCATGGAAACACTGTCCACGCAGCACAACTGTAAAGTACTCACAGAGAAAGTGATGCTCTTCTTCAACAGAGGAGGTACGGCAGGGGTGTACGCTGTGGGGGGAGGAAGATGTTCGAATGAGGCTAATAGTTTAGGGTTTTTTACAGTAAAAATTAGGTTATTCATGTAGGTGTAAATAATAGGATATTATCAATTTAAGGATTGAATTTTGTTTCTTTATATTCATCAGGGTATGAACCAAAAAAAAATCCTCTACAAATTGTTAATCGGTGAAATCATTTACACATAACTTTGCAATTATTTTTTACAAAATTGTTGATACATAAAAGAAATAACAGACAATCCTTATAATTAAATTTGAAACATGCTCACTAATTATAAATTATAAAAGTACATATTTTATTTTGAATTATTTTTCATTCTTAAGTAATAAAGTAAAGTGACATCATCAGATATGACATTCCCTGACCATGTTATTTTCACATTCATCGAGAAATTAACAAACCTCTTTAGACCAATAGGATGACGTTAAATTGTAATGCATTCAACACATTTCATTTACGTCAGATATATGGTTAAAGACCACACAGATATTGAGAGAAGAAACCTGCTGTCATAATTTATGCAAGGGATCTTTTATATGCACCATCCCACAGACAGGGTTGTACATACCACAGCCTTTGTTATATCAGTTGTGGAACACTGGCTGGAAAAATTGTAATGAAAGTAATGTAAATTTAATTAGAATTTTTTTTAAATTTTAACCGTCGCATCATTAAATGTAACTTACTTTTAAAATACAGTGAAGGTAGTAGCAAACTGCTAAAAGTAATTTGTATTGGTCTATTATCCTGACGTTTGTATTGTCGCAGATGACCCGGTGCACATGTTTGATCACAAGCCCCAGCCAGAGCAGTCTGTGATGAAGTTTATGCAGGACCTGTACAGTAACAAGCAGACTGCCGACCTGCTGTACACCAGCGACGCCCTCGTGCTCATCGATGTCATCATACGACAGCTGGCAGACCTGTCCGCTGGAGACCCGGTCAGTGTCACAGTCATATACATTTCACATAACAGGCTTTTTTTGTGTGTCCTTGCTGCTAATTAGAAGAGTAGAGAGTAGCCCACTACCAGTCCAACCGGAGGGGACTGTAGGTTTCATGTATGTCCGTCCATATGTCCCACATATATTTTTCTGAATGTTTTTGTTAGAATGCCTTGACATTTTGAGCTGAAATTTTGTGTATAGCTTTATAATGTACTGTTACAGATTAAGTTTATCTTTCATGGTGATTTACTCACTTTCACGGAGTTATGTCCCTTGAATTTAGAAGATACAAAAAATTGTTGTGCTGAGTGGGGATCATCTATTGCTTTATGAATACTCTGAGAATACGTTTTATCTATATGGTCTATGACTGCCAGATAATCATAATTAAAATGTGTTGAGTGCCTTGTTAAATAAAACATTCCTTCATTTCTTTTTGTCCTATCTGGAATACTCTGTTTATTACAAATAATATTTAAAATTTCCATCCCCGCATCTCGCCTAAAAATGTTTAAAGTACAGATCATCTGTATTTAAAGTTTTATAAATTCACCCTATTTTACACAAACCCACCTACACCCCACACACACACATAAAACACACACACATAAAACACATACACACACACACACACACACACACACACACTATCCGTCACCTGCTCATGCAGTGGGTGATACATTCCTATACAAAATCATAGTAAAACAAACCTGATATACGGCCATCAGATGATCTTGTGTACCATCTATTAGTTTGTTCCAGACAGGACAAAAGGCAGACCTTTATTTAATATGGTCCTTGTACAGATTGTAGTCTTCAGCAGCCATTGGAAATATGCATGGTCTTGTTGAAATTAGATAGCTTTGTGAATTAGGAGATAATATTTTAGAAATGTTTGCAAACCTAAGTCCATTCACGTAATTTTTACCTAGGTAAATATATGAATAAGACTTGGATAAGCTAATCAGAAATTTGCATCAAATTTACATTTTACTTACAGTATTTCTAGCTGATACTGTAAGTTTAAGCAAAATAAAGAACTAAATTAAATGATTTTATTGCAAATCTTTAATGGACAGGTCTTAATATTTGTATGGTCCTTAATCATATGTCTGACACCATATAACCATAAATAAAATGAGTTGAGTGTGTCGTTAAATAAAACATTTCTTTCTTTCTTTATTCAGTATTTTTCACTGAAACGTGTTTGAAGAAGTTTAGAAATGTTTGTGTTTTCTTACAGATGAGAACCTCCTACCTCAAGTTAACTAGCCTAGTGTTGCAGAACTCGAATTACAATGAAAACCGACATCGCCACAACGAGCTGTACTCCCTACTCCACAACATAAGCGAGGAAGACGCAGACACCCAGAAAGACAAAGATTTATGTCTGTCTATTTTGCTTCACAACAGTTCAGCATTCACCTAATCTTCCTGTCTTGTGCAATTAAAACCTTTTAGAATCAGCTGTTACAGAGAATTAACTAGGAGACAGTGAACAAAGAATCAGAACTCAGTAATTTATAGTGTGTTCAGTTAGACAAAACAATGGACACCTTTAAATTGAAAAGGGCTCTTTTCAGGCCTGTAGTAACCATATCTGGAGTTGGGAACACAATCTCTAATAGAAGGGAGAGGGCACAAGCCATGTTTTTATCTTTATTGATGTAGTTTTTTTTGTTGTTGTTGCTTAACAGCACCACTGGAGCACATTGATTAATTAATCATTGGCTGTTGGATGTCAGACATTTGGTAATTCTAACAATGTCACCAGAGCAAATCTGCTACATTTTTCCTAATGCAGTAAGGGATCTTTTATATGCACTTTCCCACAGACAGGATAGCACATACCACAACTTTTGATATACCAGTCGTCCAGCACTCGCTGGAACAAAAAATAGCCTAATAGATCCACTGATAACTTTATTGATATAGAGTAGGACAAGAAAATTTACGTTTTTGTCCTGTAAAAATCAAGAATGGTAGTGTCGGCAACACTGTCTCATCATCAACCTTTGTCCAATGATTTTAACACCACACATTACGTTTTTATTTTTAATCCGGTAGGAAAAGTGTGTTTTATCTGTCTACAGAAAAACAATGTAGACTGAATTTGGTGTGCTTCATGAAATAGTTTTTTTAGCACGAGTCCTCATGTTTACTACAGTGCTTTCTTCTTGTGTGCAATAACAGTATGGGCCAAATTTATAAAATATTTATTCCTTTGTTGTATCTAGCTTTTTTCAGCGTACATTCACAATTGGCAATACAAATCTTACATTATAGATGATGTAGTTAATACCAGTATACACTTCTAAACAAAACAAATTTCTTTTCTTTTGTATTCTTACAAAATTGACATTTTTCATGTATACTTTAGGAGTGGCAGGGAGTATCCAAAAAGGAGTGTGGGACGTAGCTCAGTGGTACAGCGCTCACCTGAGGCACAGTCAATCTAGGATTGATTCCCATTCGCAGGCCCATTGGGCTATTTCTCTTTTTAGCTAGCTCCACTACTGGTGTAAAACGTATGTACTATCCTGTCTGTGGGATGATGCATATTAAAGATCCCTTGTGGCTAATCAAAAAAGAGTAGACCATGACGTGGAGACAGTGGGTTTCCACTCTCAGTATCTGTGTGGTCCTTAACCATATGTCCGATGTCATATAATCATAAATAAAATGTGTTGAGTGCGTTGTTAAATAAAACATTTCCTTCCTTCCAAAAGGAGTACCTAATTTTGTACACCTGAAAGGTTTGATAATTGTGAATGGCCTGTAAGTAGCTCTATACTAGGAGCAGGACGTAAAGCACATGTTTGATGTGCGGTCAGTGTGGGATTGACCCCAGTCACTGGACCCATTGGGCTATTTCTCGTTGCAGCCATGCACCAAGACTGGTATATCAAATGCTGTGGTATGTACTATCCTGTCTGTGGGATGGTGCATATATAAGATCACTTGCTACTAATGTAAAAATGTAGATGGTTCCTCTCTAAGACTATGTCTAAATCACCAAATGTTTGACATCCAATAGCTGATGATTAATAAATGAATGCACTCTAGTGATGACATTAAATAAAACAAAACTTTGAAACCGTTCTATATTACATTCTTAATAATGCACAATAAACACAGAATTTAGTCCTGCACACACATCTTATTTTACCTGTGTTACATATCTAAAATCAATGAGTGATTATTATCTTTTATAAATTTGGCTCCAACAGTCTGTTTTAACCATTTCTTTATCATAATATATTTTGCTGAAGTGTGTATATATGGTAGCAACCTAAACTTGTATACATAATAAATGATACAAACTTTATAAATGATACTAACCTGGATAAATATTATATTATGTTTTACTTCACTTAAAGTCCATTAACAATCTACCTGACAGTGTTGATTTCTGTTGCAATCAGGGATGTGACTTTCTTTTCATTTGTTTATCTCATGTATTGTCCTATACTAGGTTTTGGTGGAGTGGTTTTTTTTTGCATAATGATAAATATAATGTTTACGAAGTAGACCAGATTTGATTTATACACCTAGAAATTAATTCAGCACCACCTGAATTGTACTGCAGTCAGAAAGCCCCTAGAAGTAGCTGTCCATTTCAAGAAGGTTTAAACCAGATATTAATAGTTTTTACTTATTTTATATCTGTTCAGGGAACATTTTGTTTATAAAATCTTGATACACAAAATTTCGACTCCAGTGAAAATTGATTAGCAATTACTGGTTAATGTTTTCAAATTGTGTATCGATTTCTGAAACTTGCGTAGTGAATTGCGACACGATACTGAACAAAATGTTCCCTGCTGTTGGGTATTTACTTGAGAAGAACAACAGCGATCTTAGCCCTAAGATCACCTTAATTACATAACAACCTTATGTACTTAGGTGATCTTAGTGTTGAGATCGCTTTGTGGAATAGAGCCCAGCTGTAGAAAATGCAGAAAATTATCTGGGTATTTTTTGTTGTGTTTTTATCTTTAGTTATCAAAGGTGTGGGACGTAGCCCAGTGGTACAGCACATGATCGGTGTGGGATCGATCCTCGTTAGTGCACCACGACTGGTATATCAAAGGCTGTGGTATGTACTACCCTCTCTGTGGGATGTTAATCGAAAAGAGTAGCCCATGAAGTGGCGATAGCAGGTTTCCTCTCTCAATATGTGTGTGGTCCTTAACCATATGTTTGATGCCATATAATTAAAAACGTTGTGTTGAGTTCATCGTTAAATATAACATTCTTTCTTTCTTTCTTTCTTTTAGTTATCAGCTTTTTATAAGTCAGTTCAGCTTTTATTTTTAATTAGGCATCACATTCCTGAGATATATTTTGCTTTGGAATTATTTTCTCTGATTTAAAGTCCATGCAGGTTTTGGTATTGGTATTGGTTTGATAATTCTGGTTTGTTTCATTGAGTCATTATGTGCAATATGTATATTTGTGTTCATACTAATTTATTATTTCACATAAAAGTGTTGTTATGAATAGCCATTTCACAAATAATAACTAATAGTTTAAAGCTGCAATCTCGTCTCACCATATTATAAAATAATTTATGAATGCAAAATACAGACAACTGCAGGTATCACTATCAGCGGTCATGAACAATCGACTTGATATGAAATATAGGTGTTTCTCTCATCCTCAGGTATATGGAACAGAGCCATCCCATGAAAGAAAGCCATGTAAGAAATTTCTATCTTACATGGGATATCACGCGCTTGCGTTTAACATGACGTCGGTGGTAATATATGACGTCATATTAATGTATTTTGGTGATGTGATTAGACACATTTTAAAATTAATATTTTGTTTGAAAACCTTCATTTTAAAAGCTATCTTGTTAATTATTATATTCTTACACACCCATGTAGGAGATCACCTTTATGTATCAACGTATATTGGAGAGTGTTTCTGAGAGGTAATGACCCAGTTTAGTGTTATTGTAAAGTAACATTATTAGAGTACTAACATTCAAATTAAAAATTAACTGTATTATTACAATGCTTCACCACATTAAAATGCTTGCTTTTCATCAATTTCATTTTCCATGCGATTGGTAAATGTTTTAGAGTGCTCTATTTTTTAAGGAAAATGGATCTGTATTACAGTAGTGATTTGGTTATGATGTGGTATGTATGCTAAAAGCCAAGTATCCATAAGCCATGACCCAGCTATTCTACTTTCTGTAACAACATAATTTAGTTCATTATATTGTTTACATTTTCATTGTTTCGAGGTATATAAGAAATAGAATACTACATTCGAATCTGTTTGATATCATTTATCGTACAACTTGTTTAAAAACATATTCATTGTAAGATAAATGGTAATAAACGGAAACCCATGTATTATTCTCTGTCATAGGCCCAACATTTGAAGTGAGGGGAACGATCTCTAGTAGAGGTTGGGGGACACAAGACAGGTTTTTTTTCTTCATCTTTATTAATATAGAATAGGACAAAAACATACACTTTAGCCTTCAAGTGGGGTGAGGACTGTTTGTGCCCCACTGGTTCCATAGGCCTGAGTCATCATGAGTTTTGATACACTTTAAATTGGAGAAAACAAATATTATTTTATTGAAACCTTATCCAGTTTAAGCTGCAATTGAGTCGAAACCCATTGAAGAATAATAATTAAATTATTATTTGGCCTAGATTTGTGAACCAAAGGTGTAATGGTTAGATCATTCATTTGGATGGTCTGTTATAATGGTGAATTTTTTTATTTTAATATATTGAGATTACAGCTTTGATAGTCCTAATCAACACAATATTTATTATGTGTTGTATTTGTCATTATATTTTGTATTATTACATAATGAAAGTATATCTGTACTCGTATTGGTCAAAAACCAGTCTCATGACCTTCCGTAAATAGTGATATTGCCCTGAGACAGTCTTACCAGTCCAATCAAAAGTGATATTACCCTCGGAGATTTAACCAATGAAAATAAAGATGAGACAAAATTGTACCCATTTAATGAGTAGGTAACGTAACGAGCGTCAACTGCTAATTCTAATGTAAACAACAACAAACTTGTGACAAAATACTTTGCTAAGTTTAATTCTACAAATACGACGAAGACATGGGGAATGTTTCAACTGTTTATTTCTGCATTCCTTTGCTTGTCATACAACGTCATAGGATTACTTGATGTCAGTAAATACCATCACATTTTAACGCATTGTGGGAAATTATAAGCAATGGCATATTTCAATTCTGATAAACAAGGCAGGAATGTATGAGTCATATGGATAACATTATGTAATAAAACAATTATTGACCACATTTCAGGCAATAATACATAAATATCATGTTATTGATTTACTCACAACCCATGTGTTTATTGTGTTACAAATATTGTTATTTGCAGTATATTAACAGGTTAAATAATGTGCAGTGTTGCAGTCGTATGTATCTGTTTGTGGGTGTATATTGGCCGTATTGCTTTAGGTATTACAGATTTATATGGCTTGCAGTTATATACCTCTTTATCCTTTAGCACTGCTTATATCTTAACACTTTTATTTGCTTGTAAGTCTTTCAGTGTATGAATATCTAGATCATCATGTTTTTATTAAATCTTTGTTAGCTAAAATGGCTTCTGTTTTATGTGTCTGAAAATTTTACATCTTTAAGTAAGAATGAAAAGGTAAACAGATTTCAAAATATTTTTTTATGGTATGGTGTTGTCCATCCATCCATCCGTCTGATAACTTTTTGTCTGGACCATATCTTGTATAGAGGACCCATCAAATCTTACACGTAGGAGCAACTTGGGATGGTGGTGTGTTGCATACTGTTAATAGATAACTGTGATCTACTTTTCACGGTCTACTGCACATAACAGTAAATTTTTGTCCAGACCATATCTTGCATATGTGCATACATGACCATTAAACCTAACATGTAGGAATAACTTGGGATGGCGGTGTGTATGAATACTATTGCTAGGTCATGGCCTATTTTTATTTCAAGGTTTACTGCACATAACGGTAAATCCTTTTCCGGACCATATCTTGCATACAGATATATACATGACAATTAAACCTCATATGTAGGAACAACATGGTGGCTTGTCATAGACTATTACTAGGTCACTGTGATCGACTTTTCTTGGTCTACTGCACATAACAGTAACTCCTTGTCTGGACCATATCTTGCATACAGATTCACACAGACAATCAAACCTGACATGTAGGATGGTGATGTGTCGCATACTATTACTAGGTCACTGTGACCTACTTTTCATGGTCTACTTCACATAACTGTAAATCCTTGTCTGGACCATATCTTGCATACAGGACCATCAAACCTCACACGTAGGAACAACATGGGATGGTGGTGTGTTGTATACTATTACTAGGTCACTGACCTACTTTTCATGGTGTACTGCACATAACTGTAAATCCTTGCCCAGACCATATCTTGCCTACATGTAGGAACAACTTGCATGGGATGATGGTTGGTCCAAAACAAATTGTTCATCCATCCCATAGCAAAAGTTCACATAATTAGACTTTAATCATACCCAGGCCGATATAACCGTAATTAAAATGTGTTGAGTGCGTCGTTAAACAAACCAAAAAAAAAAAAAAAAAAATTTTTATCCTTTAGCACTGCTTATATCTTAACACTTTTATTTGCTTGTAAGTCTTTCAGTGTATGAATATCTAGATCATCATGTTTTTATTAAATCTTTGTTAGCTAAAATGGCTTCTGTTTTATGTGTCTGAAAATTTTACATCTTTAAGTAAGAATGAAAAGGTAAACAGATTTCAAAATATTTTTTTATGGTATGGTGTTGTCCATCCATCCATCCGTCTGTTAACTTTTTGTCTGGACCATATCTTGTATAGAGGACCCATCAAACCTCACACGTAGGAACAACTTGGGATGGTGGTGTGTTGTATACTATTACTAGGTCACTGACCTACTTTTCATGGTGTACTGCA
>JAECMU010381813.1:0-26004 GCA_016106625.1 Dracogyra subfuscus
CGCACCACTCTTCCTTATCATTCTCGTGAACACCGTGCTCTTTGTAGCTACCGCAAGCAGTATTTATCGCTCGAAAACATCGTCTGCCCGCCAGCTTGGAAACGACGACAACATGGAGATCGCCATATACGTGAAACTGTTCCTCGTCATGGGTCTGACGTGGGTTGTGGGCTTCGTGGCTATTCTGGTCTCCCACCCTGTCCTCTGGTACATGTTCATCATCCTCAACACTTTGCAGGGCCTCTTCATATTCCTCTCCTTCGTCATGACCAAGAGAGTATGTCAACTGGTTAAAGAGCGCATATTTGGTCGCCAACAGCGTCCAGGTAGCAGAACCACCACGGCGAGTTCAACCGTTTGCAGTTCTACCAACGTCATATCGGTGGAGTTCTCTACAGGCATGAAGGAATCACCCTCAGGGGACTGAACCACGAACATACAAATACTTCTCATTCCTAGTTTTGTAGATGTCCCGATGTCCGAGCGGTTAAAGTCGCCAGCTATCAAATGTCATGCGAATCGGTGCAGTAGGTTCACATCCTGCCAGTTGACACTTTGTGTTTTTAAATATTACTATGGCCGTTTATAATCAGTTTGTATGTATTAATATAATTTATGATATTGTTATTGTTTGACATTGATGTTTTTAATACTGTTATATTAGAAAATCTTCTTGTGGATGACTTTAATGAAATTTTGAATCCTTCTTTGGATATGGGTGTAAGATGTGTGTTTTTAAACAAACCTTACAATGCTTTACATAATTATTATCTTGTTGATATTTTGGTTTTACAGAAACCCAGGCAAGACATAATTTAGTCGTCAACAAATTGTAGAATATATAATGAAACAGCCTTAAATTGATTTCATTTTTTCAAGGAATGAAGACACTAATTAGTCCTTTTTTATTAGATAAATCAGATCTTAAATTTTTAGACTCATTGTGTTTCAGGCAGTGATACTGTCGATACTAATATGTCTGTGCGGGATGTTATTGATTGGAGTTAAATAAGGATGAGAGTTTTATTATTAAAATTCACCAAGGAAAAGCTTGTGATGAAATTTCATACGGCTTTATAGTACACGTTTTAAATAAATTTAATTTTGGAAGTAAATTTATATCATGGATTAAAGTACTTTGCAATGATATAAAAGGTTGTGATAAAGTTAATGGTCATTTAATGTATTTCTTTTCCATAACTAGAGGCGTTAGTTAGGCAAAGGTGCCCAATGTCTATAATGCTTTGTTATTGTAGCAGAATCTTTAAATAATTTAATTAAGAATAGGCAGAGTAATGATGACATTAAAATAACAAATGAATTTAATTCTTTATTATGTTAATATGCTGTTGACACTATGTTTAAATGAAATTATGATAATTAGTTAGGCGAGATTGCAGGTTAATTTTTTTTCAACATTTCCATGCAAGAAAACCAAAACAATCAGGGTGGGTGACAGCTCGCTAGATTGATCTCCTATATTTAACACATGGTCAATTATAACAAAACGCAATTTCAGCAACTTAATTTTTACCTGTATCATTCATTATTTTTAAAACATAGGTGGGGACAGTTATGATGTCAGGGCCATGCTTGCTGTTAACGGAACGCGTCGGAACTGGAGAGCGGTTAGGGGACGTAACTCTGCCTCTTTGTTCTCGCTCATTTCTAATAGAGGCTTAATTTCCGGCTGGGTCGAAGTTCGAGGTGCATCGAACTTTTGATAGAGACGTTGCCACCACAAGTCCTGCGATTGGTTATAAATGTGAGTGTGTTGGTTGTAAAAAAATTAGTTTCATCTGGGCTAAAAATATATGCAGTTTTATTGGATGTAGTACCACCGTGTCAAGTAGCCTTGTGCTTGTCACATGTATGGGGTACCTGTATAAAAAAGTACTGAAATGTTGTGCGAAAATAGGGATATTGTAGAAACATCTGGTTATACCGAAATTGAGACATGAAAGGCACCATTTTCAGCAGTTATTACTTTGAGGTAGGGGTTGTAGTACTGATATTTATAGGTCATAGTTTGGTTGCTATATTGCATATAATTGTTTTTAAACACAAACGTTAACATGGTCGCCTATGGGATTTTAATTGGTATAGTCCAAGCTTTACGGTCCGTGGTACTCGGTCTGTTTAGGCTATTTTCATTTTATTTCAACTTATTTTCGTGCTTATATATAATTACGGTTCAAACACGCTGTCCTGGGCACACACCTCAGTTATCTGCGCTGTTTGGTCTGGACTGTGGGTTAGTTGCTAATCTTGCTACTGGTGCAAAGGTAAAAAAGTCGGAAGTACTCTGTAATGGCAAGACTACATCTAACAAATTACATTTTTTAATATTACTATTTCTAGCACAATCACGTCGTAGAAAGGTGCTAGAAAGGGGTGGTAGAAAAACGGTCTACCACATGTGCGTAGACGCTAATATGCCCTTTTCATTGGTTAATATTAGGATGTAGACTGTGTTTGCTACCTGGGCCCATATTTTCGAAGCAATGCTAATCTAAGAAATCGTAAAATTATCTTAAGCTATGACGTCACTATGGCGTGTGCTGTAGTGACGTCACACCCTACGATGTTTTTACGATTTCGTAGCGCTAAGAGAGCTTCGAAAATATGGGCCCTGTTGATTACGTCATTTTTTAAGCAAGGTAGTATATGACGTCACATAATATATACCATTTTTAACGCAGGTCTACGTGAAATGTAAGCAAAACTGGAGGAGGTAGAGAGAAATTTTAATATAGAAGATTTTGTTCTTGTGGTTGTAATTAATGATATTGGGCAAATAGAAAAAATACACAGGCCTTTGGGTAGCTACTGGGTATTTGGAGTACGATTTCCTAGTGACTTTTAGCCTTCATTCTTCATTCCAACATTCGTTTAGCATGTCAATTGATCAACAAATACAGCTTTTGATCAAACAATGCAATTTATTATTCTTTTTAAAATTATTAATATATTTACAACTCAAGGTCTTCTCGACACCACTGTATGCTTTCACACTCGTGACGTAATATGGGTGTCAGCTTAGAGGTGACGTCACGTTACAAAAATAAAATGAGGAGACTTACAAGTTATAGTTTAGTTAGACTAAATTAAGAATAAAATGTATAAGACAGGTTGTGCTAGAAAATAGTTCTGGCACTCGTCCTTTTGTAGATGGTTTTTCTGACACTCGACTCAAGAAAATCAATCCATGGAGACTCGTGTCAGAAAAACCATTAACAAAAGGACTCGTGCCAGAAATTATTAGTCTATCGATAAAGATTGTGTTAAAATTCTTGGTATATTAGTCTTGGGGTAAAAGGAAGCTTACTCTTGAGTGGAAAGCTACAATGTGGAATACTTTTTTAATCTTCTAGATTATAGTAGATGATTAGTACTACTGGTAGAAAAAGAAATTCAGATGTTGTTTTGTAAATATATGTGGGACGATAAAATACAATTAATATTCCACAATTATTGGGGGAAAAATGTGGGTAAGTTTACATATAATCGTAGAAATATTTTATTAGCTGGAAACATCTTACAATGGAGCAAACTCAGGAATGTCCCTTTAAAAGACGTATGATAGGTAAAAGAAGAGTGTCAAGTATCAATGGTGTTAGGTTTTTAACCACCACATGCGCCAGTTCTTTGATTTACGTCTGAACCAACATCGCTTTCAAAATAATCTTTCTATTTTTACTAATATCTTCCTTGACTTGAATGGTTAAGTATTAATCGTTAAATATCCTCGTATTAGCAGTCAATATTCCTCAGACTTTATAAGGTGTCAGTAAAGTTTTAAATAATTGTGCGTGTTTGTTGTGAGTCAGTAAGTGGCTATTTGTGTTTTTTCTTATATACATGTTGTATTTATTTATGTAATATGTTGATATTGTACATAAAAAAGATTTTTAAAAAGTCACTGGCTGTGAAATGTCATGCGAATCGGTGCAGTAGTACCGAATCCTCCCAGTTGACACTTCGTGTTTTTCAATATTACTATGGCCATATATAATTAGTTTGTATGTATTAATATATGTTATGATATAGTTACAAAGAATGTATTAACACAGGATCTAGTTTGAAATGGATTTCTTTGATATTATTATATTTGAAAACCTGTTTTGTTTCATACTGTTATATACAAGTATAATAACCAAATAATGCAAAAATATTATCATCATCATCAACAAATTGATAAAATATTTATCCGTGAGGACAATTCCATTTAATTGTATTAGATTATACTTTTTAAATCATTAGTATTGTAGTAGTAATATTAGTAGGCCCTATTAGTATTAGTAGTAGAAGTTGTTTTTAGTTATTATTGTTGTTATTGCTGATGGTGCTGTTATTATTGTTATTATTATAATTAGCTTTCATTACTTTGTGTATCTGGATAAAATGCGGACTTCTTGCTACTTGCAAAAGCAATGGTTGTTTTCCGCTTTGCTTATTTTTCACCCTTTTGAAATTGTTTCAAAATCGTTTTTCAACTCGTTTTGTTGACGTGTCCTCTACGTAAGTCTAAGTCTAAGATTTTACACCAGTAACACGGTCATAATGGCATTCATGAATTGAGTTTTGCGTAACCCATAAGTGGTTCTCGCATTTGTTTAATTTTCGGATTAAGATGTTCAGCTATATTAATGTACAGTGTCAGCGTAAAAACAACACATTTCAAAGCAAACTGTGCATATCTAATAGGGATACATCTGGCTGAGAAACGATTTGTTTTGTCTGCCTTATTCCCTGAAAGATAAATTAAGTAGCCATCTAAGTTTATTTCAGAGGATCGGTCATCTATTACCAATCTCGGATATCTCTATCGTCTATTGTTTTCATTTTGCAATGAACTATTCAGAAAGAAAACAAAACAGGTGTTGTTTATGAATGAATCATCCTACATGTGCATTCTTGTGATGTTCCAAAAGCCACTTTATCCCGCATTTCTCTGAGGTTATTGTGTCCGCTAGATACAGTTGTACACGTGTGCTATTTATTGATGTATATTTTGTTTGTGCTAATATCAGACTACGAACTATCAGCACAAAGGTGGCCAAATTTCTGCTGTTACTAATTCTACGACTGTCCATTTGTTCTTACAACTCGATTCGCGTCGTATAGCCCATCAGTTATTAATCTGAGCTCACCCGTCATTGATTTGTTTGAAACTTCACACCATCTGAACTCAACTAAAAATATCTATTAATTATTTTCTTCACAATAGTCTGTTTTGTTTGAACAGTTTTAACATTTATAAACACCCATGCTCTTCGAAAACTTAATGCTTGCTGTGCGAAACATTGCTACTATATCATTTGGAACATCAATTCATCTAATGTTTAAAAAAACCCGCCAAGATAATATTTTGGGCTAGGGAATGACTACCAACTGCCATCACAAAGTTGGCCAACGTTTTGCCGTCATGACTTCTACAACTGCACAGGTGCTAGACTGAGCGCTCTTACAACTCGATTCGTGTCGTATAACCCATTTGTCGTCAATCTGAGCGCACCCGTCGTAAGTCTGGAATGGTGAAACGTACAACGCAACCGTGGAGTTAGCCAACGTCGCCGTAACAGTTGACAGTATTAAACCATCAAAATTAGATTAATGTATACAAATGTCACCATTATCTTGAATATTTCTTGTCGGACATTTCATTGGTTTGCAGAAACGTCATACTAATTTTATATGAAACGGTCTCAAACACCACAGGTAGCAGTATACAGTTAACTCCCAAGCGCGCAAAACAAAAAGTTCGCTTGTTGGTTTTACACAGATCCAAGTTTGAAGGCTAATTATTTGAAATAGGATGCAAATTCTTACGCTTTATGATAGCCAAGGAGTTATTTGTAAAAATGACAGTTGGTTGTTAACCAGCATTGAAAAAGGTTTAGCTGTAACGAGACTTGGTATTCACACACCGGGTTTTCCTTGTGACAAAAGTGGGGCGCGATCATTTTGGGTACTTTACAAACAAACTGATTTTGTGAAAAATGTAATGGCTAAACCGTTATTGAAATAAGTATTTTTGTAAGGTTTGATGAGCAGTTTCCATAAATATATGTGATATCCGCCAACTTCCGCTTGAGGGTGGTTTGTATGTGTGTGGACATTGTCAAAAATGCACCCAAAATCATGCAGTTTCGACACATTATGATGAAAGTAACACAAATATTTAACTAAACTATTTACAACAAGTCCTCTTTATAATTATGATCCTTTTTGTAATTTCCTTGAGACTAAAAATACATCAAATATTTTAAAACATATTTAAAAACCATATTTAAACAAAATATTTAAAAACATAACGCAAATAATGGTTTTGGCCCAACACTAACTGACCTGTGTTCATATTCGTTGTATTAAATGTTGTGGTTTATATAGCTATTTATAATAAATACTTACTACAAGTCGTCAATTAAATTGTTTGTGTTAACTTTGGCTTTTGTTTTTCTTTTTAATTTATATTGAGATCGTTACGCACGATCCCAGTTACATGTGTTCATCTGTATTGAACGTTAATTTAATGTTGTGCTATTTTAAGATATCGATATATCCGACCCCCCAACTATGGTAAACGCAAATCTAAAGTGATAATCAACACCCCTGCGCGTGATGTAACCTCACCGTGGTGCAGGGTTGTAACATTCTCTTTGAGAATGGCCAATACAGCACAAATTGAAATTTTGAGTAAAAGTCAGTGTCTATCTGTGATATTTGTATTTTTGCATAGTTCTTTATACTGTTTTTATTTATATCTTGAATTTTTATATTGATGGTGATCATCACCTTATTTGATTGCATTACCATAGTTTGACACCCAAGGGTGTCGTTAAACATTCATTCATTCATTGATTGATAATCAATATCAGTATAAAAACACAGTGTAAAGAACTATGAAAAATACAAATAAACTTTTAAACTTTAGAATAAAAGTCAGTATCAAGTAGACATTACAATACAAGTTCTGGATGGAATCGAAATAATTCCATCACATGTCTTTTACCATATATACCCCGTCAGCTAACCACTGGGTTTTTTTCTCGACATAACCATATGTCCGACGCCGATATAACCGTAATTATAATGTGTTGAGTGCGTCGTTAAACAAACAAACAAAATATTTATCAAATATATCTTTTCGGGTTTCTTTAAGGTGTTTACACTCCACCAAAATATGGCGTACCGTCAGAGTACACTGACAGTGCTCACATTGAGGTGGAGGATCTTTCTTTAAGAAAATGAATGGGTCAAAGATGTATGACCGATGCGAGCATGACACAAGATTATTTCAGTCTACTGGAGGACTGTCACTCTCTCAAGACTCTTTTGATGGCATGAAGCTTGTTCGCAATCGCACTGTCCCAATCATATTGCGAAGTCGAAAAGATAAATTGGTTGATACCATATTTGAAATCAGTATACGGTACACCAACCTTGGTATGAGGCAAGTTCAAAGCAGTCTTGGCAGCAGAATCTGCCTTTTCATTACCCCTGATCTTTCTTCAGATGCGCAAGATTAAACACAATGTGGTAAAACAAAGTATGATGGAGTTTCAGTTAAATCAATGTTGGAAAGCAACATAAAACCGCTTAATGCGAAGACCAAACGTACGAATAGCATTCGCCCTTGCATTAAACAACTTTATATATTTGCTATCAAACACAGCATTAAGTGTAGGAAGTTTCGGTAAAGATTTAATCTTGGTAGCATACTACAGAGACATCTTTGCACGTCTAGCACCCAAACAAAGCCTAAGTCCCTAGTTGTGTATAGGATCTAGGATGTGCAAGTAAGACTTGCGTGTCGACCCATACACAATGCATGCATAATCAAGTTTTGACCTCACAAGAGATCTCTCGCGAGTATGCAAAGCGACTTCCCTTGGAACTGATTTCATAATTGAATGACTTGTGTCCATGATCAGCCTGACCACAACGAGCACAAGTAAGTTTATTTCGACAAATGTTTTGTCCATGACCATACTGCTGACGCTTAAAACTACGCAAGGGATTTGGTATGTAAAGTTCAACAGGTATATTTAAATACCCAGCCTTAATCGAACGTGGAAGGATTGGCTTTCCAAAAGTTAAGACAAAGGTATTTGTAGGAACTAATTCATTATTCCTATGAACCTTAATCCTCTTGACAACAGAAACACCCTGTGATGACAACTTTTCAGAAATGTTGTCATCACTTACACCTACACCGGATCACCTCCTTTGGTGTGTTTAGGAAGGAATGTGGCGTTACAGTGATACAGACTTTGCAAAAACTGGTTGATTTCAACAAGGAATTTAAATGACACTCAGTGCTGCATTCTACCAACAGGATAGTTTTAGGCTCGCCAGCTAAGCCAACAAGCCTTTTCTGTACAGCAAAAGGTGATGACTTCTTCAAGACTCTGTCATCAGATGAACTGAACCTTGACCAGGAATCTGACGTTAACACCTTCGATTGCTTCACAATTGAAACAGTAGTCATACATTCTTCATCATATAATGAAGAATCTAAAACCTCGGTGTGGACCCTTTCCAGGGTCCCATCAAGAGTTTGAGAATTGTTTGAAGCCATTATGTAGTGGAAATGATTCATCAACCATGCTCTCCACCCACCATGAAGTCCAACATTGAGCTACAGATAACCACCAGACACCCATGCCAGGGATACATGATTAGTATTTTCAGACAATGAAATAATCAAGCACCTGATTGACCCTAGCTACAAAACGTAACCGAAACAATATTTGTTCTTGGCTACTATAAACATGACAAAGGTTGCGTGCTCTCGAGCTTGGCGTGACCAGACGATTGATCAGGTAGGGCCTTCCTGATCACCCGTCTGGCTGAACTCCAGGCCAAAGTCGTTTATTGTCAGAAAACATACCACCAGGATCCCATCATCCAGCATTACGGGATGCACCTTAAGGATAACAAGGTATCCCAAAAGGGGAGTTGTGCTGTATTGGTCATTCGCAAAGAGAATGTTACACTCCTGCACCACAGTGAGGATACAGCATGCGGAAGGGGTAATATCGTAACTAAGCAAATCCATTCTGATTAGATGTTGTTGGGTTTTTATCATCCCATTAAGTGCTCCCCATCTGCTATGTCAGAGGCCGTGGTATGTGCTATCCTGTCTGCTAATGGAAAATTGTAGCGGGTTTCTTCTGAAGACCACTTGTGAGAATTACCAAATTGTTTTCTAACAACAGACGATGATTAATAAATCATTGTTTTCCAGTGGTTTCGTTAAACAAAACAAATTTTGGAACTACTTAACAGGGTCACGCTCAGTCGCTTGCTGAGAACTGAACTACTTGGTCTCATTTATGTCCAATTATATATGATGAACGTCTGTTCATTTAATTCGTAGTTCTACTGTATACAAATACTTTGAAATGCATAGCACAATTTAATGTTTCAATACAGCTGCCACGCCCTCCGTGTTCGATTTCCAGGTAAAAATGACCTCAAATTGTAAAACGTGACCAAACAAAAAATGTTATGAATTCCCTATCTGATGTTAATAGATACCTCGTTTATTTTCTAACCCTATTAGTATTTTCTTATCTTAAATATAGTGGACAACGGTAATCTTGGATTTGAAGATCAAGATTACTTGAAAATGCAAAAAATAATTCACCTAAATATTGTATATACTCTAGTTTGTGCAAATAGACACTTCTTTATGATTTAGCTCAAATATGTCAAGCGTTCATCTGGGTTCTTTTAATTATCAATATGTTGGACAACGGCCGTCTTGGATTTGAATGTGAAGATGACCTCAAATAACAAAAATAACCCCAACGAAAGAATAGCCATCCTCTATTTAATGGAAATAATCACCCTATTGATGATTCTAACATATTAAGATAGTTATGGCAATTTTTGATTTTCAGTATTGCCTCTTGACAGCCATGATGGATTTGCACCATCACCCTCCCAATTGACTTTCATAACGTTTACGAGGTACATGGAGGCTAATGTATTTTTATAGGTCCTCAAACTTTGGTCAAGGGGCAGACTTATCTGACCTCACTATTTTAATATTTTAATTAAATCCAAACACAAAGCTCCAGCGAAAGTTTTAAATTAGATATGTATTAACTATAGTTCAATAACCAACGTAAAAAGTAATTCCAGAACGTCTGACCAATGACACATTTCCAACATAAATGTTCTATTGATTCTCTACATTTATGTCAAAATGTACAGTTCTCACTATCAATAATTTGTGTGCTATATTCTATACTATAATCAGTCCAACGTCTTATCCACTCGCTCAACGTGAATTCTGTTTTGATATTTGTTAACATGGTCAAAGCTGGCTTTGACTAAAATAATAAGGTTATACTTTACTAAGGATTTATAGATAACCAGAATACCTTAAAATACCACCCACATTAATTTATCTTCCTTTTTTTTCTAGCGTGCAACATATTTTAAATTTTTTAAATCTGCAGCATATTATGTCGAGCCACAATCTCCTCCCTCAAACACACATACCCTACCATCTCACACCCGCCCTCATTACACACACACACACACACACACAAAACCAGAAAGATGTTCAATACATATTAACTAACTGTTTTAATGATAATCCTACAAAGCAACAAACAGAAAAGAAAAACTTTCTATAGTGTTGTGCAATTGTTTAGACTCTAAGCATTTTGCAAATGTTACGTTTAATTCCTATTCAATCCTTGTTTCATTTACAGTTCCATGAAAACAAACCAAAACACCGACAGGTTTTATATACAATTCATCATTTAAAATGCACGAAGTGGACTTAGTTTTCCTTTTACAAAATTCTCTTTATGTTTTGAATGCAGGTTCTTTCTCCTATAAATAACTAAAGCTATTTGAATACAAAAGACAAGGATATGAGGCTAAGTGAAGGCCATTAAAGCTTGTTGCACTTAATCAAGGTTATGTTTGTTTTGGAATGTATAATATACACCAGCTTTGCCTAACCTTTTCTTTAAACATAAAGGTAAAAATACATATAACCATTCCATGTACATGTAGTATATTGAATCGATTGTGCCAATACATTATTTATTTTAATTTTATATTATATACCGTATCTAACCTGATACGTTTGGTGTGTAGTTTGAAAAATCAGGTGACACAAGGTCAGGGTGTGGAGTCCACAGTGAATCTATAGTATTTATGGTGATGATTGGGATAAGGTATAAGTTTGTAATGAACAAGGCACATTTTAAAGCCAAAAAGCTATTATTCAGACTTTGTTTTAGGGTTTCACCACTTGCAGCCCTGAATGTCTACAATACGATAACATTGCTTGTACATATCAAGTCGATGGTCAATAACATTACTTTTGAAGTATAATCTATGATTGTACGTGCTGTACGTAGCATATGAAATACAAGTATAGAAGAGTATATAAGTTCACAGAAAATGTATTACTGGACATTCCATATATGATTGTTATTTGAGTAAAATATGGGTAAATCGCAAAGCATTTCAGCTGACGTAAAATCATGTATTAAGGACGTTTTTGATTATTTTGAAGACGAATATCAGCGTGGTAGACCTAGATATGCCACTTATCGAATTGTTCAACGAATTGCCGGTGCATTTAAAGTTTCGATTTCAACAGTGAAACGAAGCATACAAAATCTAAATGCTACCAATCCGAACACAGAATGATTTAATTAAAGAACCTGATCGAAAACTCATCGATTTGTTTGATAAAGATATTATTAGACGACGAGTATACCGATTTTATACCACTACTCATTCATCACGTTAAATTAAGACAAAACGATCAGTACCTACAACATTGGAATAGCGAAATAGCTTCATCATCAAGGGGTAAAATGTACACCACATTTAAAGAATATCTAACATTAGAAAAATATATAATTACCATAAATATCCTGGACTACGTTACTAAAATTTAGGAGATCAAACCATTGCCAATCGAAACAGGACGATGGAAGAACACCCCAGTAGAAAGCAGACTAAATACACTATGCAACAGAAATCACATCGGAGACGAACTTCACTATCTACTTACGTGCTCTTTCTTTAATAACTCCCGCAAAAAATTGTTAAAGGGACATTCCTGAGTTTGCTACAATGTTTAAGATATTATCGACTAACAGATATTTTTTAACGATTGTAATTACATATCAAATATATTTCCTGCATAAAATAGTAGCAGCCGTATATTAAACGTATTTCTGATCGTTCTAATATCTGCACTAGGTTAAACATAATTTTATTTCCTAAAATATTTGTTTTTGTACGTACGAAATTATTTGAAAACAATCTCCAGTTTGGGCTTCTTACAAATAGTAAGAGGACCACAAATACATTGAATATACAGACACTGTTATTCTAAACAAGAAAATATATTTAATATGTAAGTTTTATCATAGAAATATTTTATTAGTCGGAAACATCTTACAATGCAGCAAACTCAGGAATGTCCATTTAAAGCCATATTATTATAACAAACCCAATATGCTGAAATTTAAACAATTAATGACAAATGACAAAATAAGTCTTCTAAAAAAGCTGTGCAAATGAATAAAAGAAATTACGGATAAAGAATTGTCTCCCAAGCTTATGCTGTCTTATTCCGACTACTACTATCCATGTTTGCATATACCGGTATATATAGATTATTACTATTAGAAGTATATTTCATTTTGTATTATTATTATTATTATTAGAAATGTTTTGTTTTGATTTTGTAAATATAAATTTTCTCCTGTAAACCCAATCTTGTCATTGTCATATATTTATTGTTAATGTACCTCATATGCCGCTGAATATCGGTCTGAGTGAAATACAGTTCTGTTCTGTTCTGCGAATTACCTACATTACATAAGAATAATTATCCTTTGAAGGAGGAATGCGGAATCAACATATCGATATCAACATTACGTAGAACACTTCAGAACCTCAGTATTACATATCAACATATTTCTGCAACCGGGAAAGTGATTTTTGAAGACGCCAATATATCAGACAGGAGACTCTCCTATCTCCAGTTTACGAGACATGGTGTATCTAATAGTATATCAAAATGAGACCTGAGTGGACGTTAACCATACAACATCCCAGCACTGAACATATATATATATCCGAGCACAAGCGCCACCATTCACCTGCCTACTCATCGAGTTCCTAACTCTGTTCAATGACTGGGAAGGAAAAACTACTTATTATCTGTCATGCTGGCTATGATAAATATGGACTGATAGATGGTTGAGACTTGGTATTTGAAGCTAGAAAAACAGACGGAGACTACAATGGTGAGATGAATCATGAAACATTTATTAAATTGTTTGAAGAACAACTTAAGCCTTCTTTACCAAAGCCTTCTGTCATCATCCGGAATAATGCTAGCTACCACAACACAATAACTGAGACAACACGATATCCTACACTTAACGCCAAGAAGAACGACATACAGTCTTGTGTACGAACCAAGAAAATACCGTTTGAGTATAACATGACAAACCCAGTTCTTAATGATCTTGTGAAACGTAACAAATGTACATCGCAGTTTGTTACTGATGATATTGCCATACGCCATGAACACTTATGCCTAAGACTGCCGCCAAGACATTCGCAACTAAATCCAATAGTACAAGGCCACATAGCTCGTGATAATGATAGTATAATGACCATGGTAAGGAAAGAACTGGGACTTGGTTCGAACTCTGTCACACCTACACACTTCTCCGACGCCGTTAAACATGTAATAAAGATTGAAGATTTCAGATAGCAAAATAGTTTTTTTTTAAAGAAATAGAATACCACATATAATAGTCTCAATTAACGAAGACAGTGATAAAGTAATGAGTTTATCGAATGATTAAGTTGCTTCTCCCTACCCATCAAGCATATAACATTCAATGTATTTATTAACTCTTTAAATCTGATTTTTAAAAATTCTCATGACATTCATTATCAGTCACTATCAAACAACCTATCAATGGAATAAATAAAAATGTGTATTACAAAACACGGATTTCATCCACGGAACATGCTACTAACTCTTAAATTATCAGTGGTTAATATTTGGTACTTTCGCACTCACTACCATCCTAACACCCTGTAGTTTTGGCCCGGGGAAGTTACGGAGGAGTTCAGATGGTTCCATTGTAGAATACTGCACATAATTTCTACGACCAGTACCTTTGCTTACAAGTTAAAATATTATTGATAGTGAGAACTGTACCTTTTGTCATTAAAGCAGAGAATCAATAGAACATTTATGTTGGATATGTGCCATTGTTCAGACCTTCTGGAATGAATGCCTTTTAAAGTTGGTTATTGAACTATTGTAAAACATATCTAATGTAAAACTTTCGCTGGGACTTGTGTTTGGTTTTAAAGAAAATACTAAAATAGTGAGGTCATAAATCATAAAGAAGTGTCTATCTGCACAAACTGGAATATATATAATATTTAGGTGAATTCATTTTTGTATTTTCAGGTCATTTTGATCTTTAATTCAGATATGGTCGTTGTACACCATATTTAAAATGAGACAATACTAATAGGATTAGATTAATAAAGAGGTATATATTAACATCAGATAGGGAATTCTTAACTGTTTTTGTGTGGTCACGTTTTGTAATTTGAGGTAATGTTTACCTGAACATTGAACACGGAGAGCGTGGCAGCTGCATTGAAACATTAAATTGCACTATGTATTTCAATAAGCTAGAACTACGAATTAAATGAACAGACGTTCATAATATATTGTTGGTCATAAATGAGACCAAGTAGTTCAGTTCTAGGGAAGCAACTGAGTATTTCCAAAGTTTGTTTTGTTTAACGAAACCATTAGAGAACACTGAGTTATTAATCATCGTATATTGTTAGAAAACAATTTGGTAATTCTGACACGTGAAAAGGCAGATTCTGCTGCCAAATCTGCTTTGAATTTGCCTCATGCCAGGGTTGGTGTCCCGTATACTGATTTTAAACATTGTATTAACCGATTTATCTTTTCGACTTGGCAACATCATTGGGACGGTGCGGTTGCCAACAAGCTTCATTCTATCAAGACAGTATTGAGAGAGTAGCAGTCCTCCTATAGACAGTGCAGGAAGGATGAAGTTATCTTGTTCCTGCCCGCATCGGTCATACCTATTTGACCCATTCATTTATCTTAAAGCAAGATCCTCTACCTCAATGTGAGCACTGTCAGTGTAAGTTTTTGTCAGAAACTCTGAAAGATATATTTGGTACGCGATCTGTGATAGAATCATTCCGATTTCATCCAGAACTTTGATTACAATTTCTTCGTGATACTGACTTTTATTCTAAATTTTAATTTTATATATCTGTGATATTTGTAAAAAAAATTGTACAGTCCTTTACAATGTCGTTTAATTTCACTTTTGAATTTTTATATTGATGTTGATCCTCAAAATGTTGCATTTTACCATAGTTTGACACCCAATAGCCGATGTATTTTTCGTGCTGGGGTGTCGTTAAACATTCATTCATTCATTCATTCTGACACGTAGCCTTCAGAGGAATTCCGCTACATGTTTGCAACAGCAGACAGGACAACACATACACTTATTGGAACGATAAAACAACCGCAAGAACACCCATCCAGACTGGATTTGCTTAGTTACGATATTATTATAATATTTTATTGTTATTTAAGAAATGTATACATGTATACGAATTTACTTATTTTATATTATTCCTTCCAGATCACATATTTCAAAAGTCAGTTAAATATAAAGTTATTAGTTCCATGTTAACTGTTTTCATAATATAAATATATATAACATTTAATAAATTTACCTGCGTTTACATTTTACAAATGACACAACATTAAATTAACTTTCAATACAGACCTACATATAAATTAAATAGCAAAACAAAAGCCAAAGTTCACAGAAACAATTTAATTGACGACTTGTATTAAGTATTTATTATAAATAGCTATATAAACCACAACATGTAATACAACGATAACCAGTCTGACGTCAGTCACGAATATGAACACTGACCAATTCGTTTTGGGCCAAAACATTCACTTTGCATTATGTGTTTAACTGATGTGGTAGCAGATCACATTTATTTGTGAATCTTCAGCCGAGATTTATGCATACAAGCCCATGGTATCCTAAATGCCCACCTATAGTTTACACATAAAGAAAGATAAGGTGCTTTTAGTCTCAAGGGAATTACAAAAAGGGTAAAAAAAATATAGAAGACTTATTTAAAATATATATGTTTAGTTAAATATTTGTGTTACTGTCATCATAACGTGTCGAAACTGCATGCTTTTTGTTGCAGTTTTGACAATGTTCACATCCATACAAACTCAGCATTCCTGAGTTTGCTGCAATTTTAAAGATGTTATCGACTAATAGAGACTTTTAACGATTGTAATTACTTATCCAATTATTGTTTTCTGCATAAAATATTAGTGGCTGTATGTTAAACGTGTTTCTGATCGTTCTAATATTTGTACTTGGTTAAATTTCATTTTATTTCCTAAAATAATTTGTTTTCGTACGTACCAAAGAATTTGAAGACAAAACCCAGCTTCGGTTTCTTACAAATATTATGACGACCAGAAACACATAGAATATACAGACACTGATATTCTAAACAAGAAACTATAATTAAAATGTAAGTTTAATCGTAGAAGTATTTTATTAGTCGGAAACATCTTACAATGCTGCAAACTCAGGAATGTCACTTTAAGAATTTGTTTCCTATTCCAAATAACTAACCTTCAAACATGGATCTGTGCAAAACCAACAACCGAACCCTTTGCGCGCCCAGGTACACAAGGGAATTAACTGTATACTGCTACCTGTGGTATTCAATGACAATTTCATATAAAATAAGCATGACGTTTCTGCAGACCAATGAAATGTCTGTCAAGAAATATTCAAAACAGTGGTGACATTTGTATAAATTAATCTAATGTTACTATTCTCATCCTGTTACCTGTTACGACGACGTTGGCTAACTCCACGGTTGCGTTGTACGTTTCACCATTCCAGACTTACGACGGGTGCGCTCAGATTAACAACAAATGGGTTATACGACACGAATCGAGTTGTAAGAGCGCTCAGTCTGACACCTGTGCATTTGTAGAAGTCATGGCAGTAAAACGTTGGCCAACTTTGTTATGGCAGTTGGTAGCCCAAAACATTATCGTGGCGTTTTGTTTTTAAAAATTAGATTAGTTGGTGTTCCAATTGATAAAGTAAAAATAGTTTACACAACAAACATTACGTTTCCGAAGAACATGGATATTTACAACACAGAATACTCAAAGCACAGGTGACGTGTTCATAAATGTCAAAGATGTACAAACGTTTTAGAGAGAAACCAGAAAACATTTAATCGATATTTTCTTTTCCGTTTAGATGGACTGGTGTTTCAAATAATTCAACGACTGATGCGCTCAGATTAACGACTGATGGGTTGGTTATAAGATGCGAATCGATTTGTAGGAACAAATGGACAGTCATAGAATTCGTAACAGAAATAAGTTGGACATGTTTGTGCTGGTAGTTGGTAGTCTGATATGAGGACACACAAAATATAGCGGACACATTGACCTCAGAGAAATGCGGGCTCATGTGGCGTTGGACTATCGTAACAGAAATAGGATAATTCATTCATAAACAGCAAATTTTGTATTTTCGTTCTTAATAGTTCATTGCAAAATGAAAACAATAGACGATAGATATATCCGAGATTGGTCATAGATGACCGATCCTCTGAAATAAACTTAGATGGCTACTTTAATGTATCTTTCAGGGAATAAGGCAGACAAAACAAATCGTTTCTCAGCCAGACATACTGGTTGTATCCCTATTAGATATGCACAGTTTTGCTTTGAGGTCGGTCTAGGATCGATCCCCGTCAGCTAACCACTGGTTTTTTTTCTCGACATAACCATATGTCCGACGCCGATATTACCGTAATTATAATGTGTTGAGTGCGTCGTTAAAAAAAGAAAAAGAAAAAAGGTTTGCTTTGAAATACTGTTTTCACGCCGACACTGTACATTAATATAGTTGAACATTCTAATCCGAAACCCCTGCGTGTGCATTAATTTCACCGTGGTGCAGGGGTGAACATTATTTTTATAGAATACACGACTCCCCTTATGTGGCACCTTGTTGGCCGTGAGGTGCATCCCGTAATGCTGGATGAAAGGATCCTGGTGGTTGAGTTGGGACCATATCTACGGATATGTTTTCTGGCAACACTTCACTTTGGCCTGGAATTCAGCCAGACGGGTAGTCAGGGAGGCCCGACCTGATCAATCGGCTGTTCATGCCAAGCTCCAGAGCAAACCACCTTTGTTTCGTTAATTTTGTCACGAACAAACATTGTGTATATACCATTTGTATTTGTTGCTCCTGGGGGCGGTGGCTAGGGTCAATTGGGTGATTTATTGTTTGTTTATTGCCCAAGTATATCAATCATGTATCCCTGGCATGGGTGTCGGCTGGTTATCCGCAGCTCCATGTCCCCTTGTTGGACTCCGTGGTGGGTCGGGGAATGCTTGATGAATTGCTATAACCTTAATATGGGTAAAAATAAATCCACAAATGTTGATGACACCCTGAAAAGGGTGCACGCCGAGGTTTCGGTCTCTTCGTCATCAGATGAAGAGCCAACGTCTATTCATATTAAAAAAACCCAAAGTAAATGTATTGCAGACATGGCCAAGGTTCCTTATCATTGGATCGTCTGATGATGAGGCCTTGCGCAAAATGTATTCATTTACCATACAAAAGGGGCTGGAAGGCTTGGCTGGAGAACCCAAAAATGTTAAGAAGATGCGGAATGGGTCTTTGTTAGTTGCTACTCGAAGTCATTCCAGAAACCTTCTTAAATCTACTGTATTGTGTACCGGTAATATACCAATCCATGTTACACCACACACTTCACTTAACTCGTCTAAGGGAGTTATAACTCAACTCGTCTAAGATCAAAGGACCTGGAGGGAGTACCTGAGGATGAGATTTGTGAAAATCTATCCTCACAAGGTGTCATTTCCGTCAAGAGAATAAAGGTTCGTCGAAATAATGAACTTGTTTCGACGAATACTTTGATTCTTACATTTTGTGAACCTTTGCTTCCTTTAGGAGTTTGGACACGGACAAAATGCATGTCGTGGCACACTGACATGTGCCCGTTGTTTTCAATGTGACCATGACACAAGGCATGGCAGAATGACATAATATGCACCAATTGTAAGGGAAAACACTTTGGGTACTCGCGATAGTGCCCAAGGTGGAAGTTTGAAAAGCATGTTCAGCAGATAAAGGTGGAAAAACATAAGTCTTTTACCGAGGCCTGACTCCTATGGCAGTAGGCAAATCCTATGCCTCTGGCGTAAACGTCTCTACAAACAATGTTTCGGTTCAGACAGATTTGACATGGCCAAATTCTAAAGATAAATTTAAAAAGGTTTCTGACATTGACAAGGCTCAAAGTCAAGCAACAGAAGCTTCTCAACATCAACAAATGACTGAAACAACTCAGGTGTCTTTGGGTTCAAAGAACCCGCAAAGAGGTATAAATGCTGGGAATCCAGGTCATAGCAAACCTCAGCAAGTAAAATACACAAAAGGACCGGTCTTCTTGGCGCTTAAACAAAATTGAGCAACGCTCAGTCCCAGTAAGCAATCCATTTGATCCTCTGGATGTGGATGCTATGGATATGGATGATTATACTCAAAACAAAATTATTTCACCAAAATCCAAACCACATCCCAAGGAAAAGTCAAAATTAACTCCCATACTTCCTCCCAATGACTAATTCAGTCATTCAGTGGAACTGTCGTGGGCTTAGGCCCAATTTTGATGAATCAAGTCTTTTAATTCAACAACATAATCCTTTTGCAGTGTGTCTTCAGGTTAGTTTCCTGAAGGCCACTGATCATATAACTATAAGAGGATTTAATCTCTATCATAACTTTCATGAAACTGAAAATAGAGCATCTGGGGGTCTTTACATTCTTGTTAATGAAAACATTCCTCAGAGTATAGTAACATTAAATACCAATTTACAAGCTGTGTCTTTAAAAGTCACGGCTCATAAAACTATAACTCTGTGTTCAGTTTATATACCTCCTCGAAACCATTTTAGTTTTAATTCTAGGGATCTTCAAGATCTCCTTAACCAGCTTCCTACTCCCTTTATTATTATGGTTGATTTTAATGGTCACCACACTTTGTGGGGATGCGAGGATGTCAATATTAGAGGAAACCAATTAGAAGACTTAATTCTCAAAAATGATTTACTTTTATTCAGTGATAAAAGTCATAGATATTTTCATTCTGCAAATGGTTCTTTCACTTCTATAGACTTAACCCTTTGTAGTCCTTCACTTTTTCTTGATTTCTCCTGGAATGTTGGTTGAGACCTTTGTGGTAGTGACCACTTTCCCATTATTTTTGAGAATGATGGATCTCCATCGCTTGAAAGGGTTCAAAGGTGGAAGTTAGCGAAGGTAAATTGGAGTCAAGTTTCAGCATCTATGCAGGACTCGTCTGCAACAGTTTACCATTACGGGTGCAGATGATCCCATGTCTTTGTTCACTTCCATCTTGAAGGACATTGCAGATGAAACTATTCCTAAGTCTTCGGCAGTGCCAAAGCGTTTCAATAAACCATGGTTTAATAATACGTGCAAAGATGCATTCAAAGAGCGAAACAGGTTGCTTGAGCGGTTCAAATGTGAGCCTACAACAGACAACCTGGATGCATTTCGTATTGCTAGGGCTAAGGTTCGAAGAACGATTAGACAGAGTAAGAAATCATCTTGGAGAACCTTTGTCTCCAAGCTGAATTCACAAACATCAGTAAAATCTGTCTTGAATTGGATCCGTAAAATCAAAGGTAAAGAATCCAGTAATACAGTTCATCATTTGTCTGTCAATGACACATAAGTCACGTCACATCGTGACATTGCCAATGTATTGGCAGACTACTTTTCTCATAAATCATCTTCTGCTTTCAGTACAGATGCTTTTACATCTGTCAGAACAAAAACTGAAAAGCAGTCCATTAAATTTTTATCTGAAAATGCTGAGGTATACAACGGGCATTTGACTATGGAGAAATTGCAAGATGCTTTTCAAAGAGCCCATGATACTTCAGTAGGACCGGATAAAATTCATTATCAGTTATTAAAACATTTACCCGAATCATCTTTGATGGTTCTTTTGAATATTTTTAATAACATCTGGATTTTTGGAGACTTTCCTTCTGATTGGAGGAAAGCAATTATTATTCCTATTCCCAAGCCTGGTAAGGATCCAACCAATCCTACTAGTTATCGCTCTATCGCTTTAACAAGTTGCGTTTGTAAAACCATTGAACGAATGATCAATCGTAGACTTGTCTGGTATCTTGAATCCCACAAATTGCTCACTAACGTGCAATGTGGGTGTAGATCTAGACGTAGCACGGTTGATCATCTTATTAGATTTGAAACGTTTTGAAGGGAAGCCTTCATCCATAATCAGCACTTGGTTTTTTATTTGGAGAAAGCTTACGATACCACGTGGAAGTATGGGATTTTAAGCGACCTCCATGGCATGGGCCTTAGAGGTCGACTTCCTATTTGTATATCTCAATTTTTAAGAGATCTTTTACAGTCCAGGTGGTGTCCACTTTGTCTGATGTTCACCCACAGGAGACGGGTGTGCCTCAACGTAGCATCTTGTCTGTAACTTTATTTTCTGTGAAAATTAACAGCATCACCCAGTGTTTAACACCTGGTGTGGATTGCTCGTTATATGTTGATGATTTTCAGATTTGCTATGGAGCGTCCAATATGAGTATCACTGAGCGTAAATTGCAGCTTTGTTTGAATAAACTTCAGCAATGGGCAACTGACAATGGCTTTAGATTCTCAACGGCAAAAACGGTTTGTATGCATATCTGCTAGAAACGAGGTCTCCACTTAGATCCATAGTTGTTTTTGGACAAAAATCCAATTCCATTTGTGGAGGAGACTAAATTTCTGGGGGTTATTATCTTTTGTGCCCCATCTTAAATATGTTAAAAAGAAGGACTTGAAAATTATATTATGGATGCATTGTGTATGGGTCGGCATGCAAGTCTTACATGTAGATGCTAGGTCCTATACACAACGAGGTACTTAGGCTTTGTCTTGGCGCGTTTAGAACATCTCCTTTAGAGAGCTTGTACGTTGATGCACATGGACCTTTTTGGGTGCTAGACGTGCAAAGCTTTTTCTGCAGTACGCAACCAAGATAAAATCATTACCAACATATCCTACACACATAATGCGGTGTTTGACAACAAATATATGAAAGTGTTTGATGCAAGGCCAAATGCTATTCGTACATTTGGTCTTCCCAATAAGCGTGTGTTTTTTTTTTATCGCTTTCCAACATTGATTTATCAGACACTTTGGAAACTCCTTCATATTTTGTTTTACCACCTTGGTGTATTACACCACCTAAAATTGTGTTTGCTCTTTCGCATCTGCAGAAAGATCATACAGATGCTGTGGTATATAAGCAATGTTTCATGGAAATTCAAGACAAGTACCATGATTACATTCCTGTATATACGGATGGATCACGGGATGGGAATTATGTAGCTTGTGCTACAGTTTTTCCATCAGACACTATCATTTCTATGAGACTGCCTGACTCGGTTGGTGATACGAAAGTGTGTCTATTTATCTATTGCCAATAAAGATGTTGTATTTTGTTGGATGCCCAGCCATGTTGGTATTATTGGTAATGAAAAAGCAGATTCTGCTGCGAAGTCTGCTTTGGTTTTGCCTCATGCCAGGGTTGGTGTACCTTATACTGATTTTAAACATAAGATCAGCCAGTTTATCGTTTCGACTAGGCAACATGATTGGGATAGTGCGGTTGCGAAACAAGCTTCATTATATCAAGCTGGTCTTGGGAGAATGGCAGTCCTCCTATAGACAGTACAGGAAGGATGAGATAGTCTTCGATTCCATCCAGAATTTATTTTACAATTTTTACGCGATACTGAATTTTATTCAAAATTTTAAGTTGATATATCTATGATATTTGTATTTTTACACAGTCCTTTACACTGTGTTTTTATTTAAATTTTGAATTTTTATCATGATGTTGATCATCAATTAATGTGTTTCATATACCATAGTTTGTTTGTTTATGTTTGTTTATTTGTTTAACGACGCACTCAACACATTATAATTACGGTTATATCGGCGTCGGACATATGGTTATGTCGAGAAAAAACCCAGCGGTTAGCTGACGGGGATCGATCCTAGACCGACCGCGCACCAGGCGGGCACTGTACCACTGGGCTATGCTGCCCGCTCATATACCATAGTGTGACACCCAATAGCCGATGTATTTTTCGTGCTGTAGTGTCGTTAAACATTCATTAATTCATTCTAATTCGAAAATGAAAAATATTCGTGAACCATATGGGTTACACAAAGCTAAATTCATGAAACCCATTTATATTTACGTAACCCATCATGACCGTGTTAGTGATGTCCTAAATTTATTCCAGAACAAAACATGTAGGCTTAGACTTGCGCAGAGGACACACGAACGAAACGAGTTGAAAAACGATTTTGAAACATTTCAAAAGCAAGGAAAATAAGTGGAACGGAAAACAACCATTGCTTTTGCAAGCAGCAAGAGGTCCGCATTTTTTTTTTAAACTACACAAAGCTATGAAAGCAACAACAACAACAACAACAACAACAACAACAACAATATGGAAACAGGTTTTCTAATACAACATTATCAAAGAAATCCATGTCAAACTAGATCATATGTTAATACATTCCTTGTAATTATATCAAGACGTATATCATTACATACAAACTAATTAGAAATGACATTTGACAGCCAGTGACGTTTTTTTGTGTGCTTTTTTAAAAGTGTTTTTTTTCTTTTTATGTACGATATCAACATATTATATAAATAAATACAACATGTATATACGACCCCCCACAAACAGCCACTCAAACCAAAACCACATGCACAATTATTTATAAATTTACTAACACCTTATTAAGCGGATATTTAACAATTAACACATCACCATTCAAGTCAAGGAAGATATTATCTTTAATATATTTATTAGCAAAAACAGAAAGATTAGTTTAAAAACGATATTGGTTCAGAAGTAATCGCATGCAGTGACTAAAAAAAACCTAACAAGACTGATATTTGACCCTCTTGATTGACCAATTAGACGTCTTTTAAAAACTGATAGTCTATATATATTGACAATATAATGTTTAAAACAACTTTTTTTGACAATTTTGTGTTCTAACATAGCAGTCAAATAGTAATAATATTTTAAACTGATCTAAAGAAAAAACAGTTTTTTGAAACATTAAAATTCACATTAAATTTTCATGAACGATTGACATTAAGTCATACATTTAGAAGCAGAAGAACTGTGTGCTTTAGTTATATCAAGACATTTCCTAAATAATTTCTACGACAGCAGCATGACTTCATAAACAATATCAGCCACCGTGACTTCAAATACAAAAACCCTGAATAATAATAGTTTATCTTTATATAAGAATTACGAAAAAGTGGCCGAGATAATATTTCACCTTAACCCATGGTAAAATGACCAAGTCCCATGCTAACAACACCTCGGGCTAAAGGGCTGAAAAGGGTTAAAGGGACATTCCTGAGTTTTTTTATCGATGTTATCGACTAACTCACAAATACCTTTTAACGATTGTAATTACATATCAAATACAGTTCTGCATAAAATATTAGTGGCTGTGTATTAAAGCAGCATTCCTGAGTTTGCTGCAATTTTAAAGATGTTATCGACAAATAGAGACTTTTTACGATTGTAATTACATATCAAATATAGTTTTCTGCATAAAATATTAGAGGCTGTATGTTAAACGTGTTTCTGATCGTTCCAATATTTATACTTAGTTATATTTGGGCTTCTTGCAATGTTAATACGACCAGAAACACATTAAATATAGAGACATTGATGTTAGTTTAATCATAGATATTTTTATTAGTCAGAAACATCTTACAATGCAGCCAACTCAGGAATGTCCCTTTAATAACTGCTAGAGCAGATTCCTTATAAATTATATTGAAAATGTTATACGATACATTTATATTTATATATTTAGCAGGAAATTTAGACATTGTAAATTTCCAAACAACTTTTAAATCATGATAAGAAAAGCAACTTTAAAAAACCAAAACATCTTTTATATTTAACCCAAGCAAAAATTTGATTTACAATAATTTTGGAATATTTTATTAATGGTATGTTTTCGTCCCACATAGGGGCATGACTATTACTAATCATATACTATAATCTAGAAGATTAAAAATTATTCCGTAGCTTTCCATTCAAAGTAAGCATACTTTTACCCCAAGATTAATTAATATTCAGTTCGTTTATTTCTTTAAGCTACAAGCTTATCAGCACAACATATTTACACAGTATATATAAACACAGGAGAATTAATTTATTATATACAATGAATCACATACTTTTGATCTAACATATTAAATAACAATACATTAAAATATATAAACCAAAATATATGAAATAAGTACAGTAATTGAAGCATTTAAATTTTTCTATTTTATTTTCTTCAGTTCAATCTTTCACATCATTTATTATTTAGGCCTAAATATATACCAATAATAATAATTATAATTATATATATATATAAGCACAAGAATATTAAAATATAAATCATTAGATGTAGCCTTGCCATTACAGAGTACATCCGACGCTTTGACCGTTGCAATATTAACCACTATCAACTAACCTACTGTCCTGGACAAACAACCCAGATAGCTGAGGTATGTGCCCAGGACAGCGTGTTTGAACCGTAATTAGATATAAGCACGGAAATAAGTTGAAATGAAAGCAGTATTTGTTTTGTTTTTTTGTTTAACGACGCACTCAACACATTATAATTACGGTTATATCGGCGT